>JAGFNX010000392.1:0-88351 GCA_017657125.1 Scopulariopsis brevicaulis
CGACAAGACGGACGGGCCTCACACTTGCCCTCGTACACGTGGACACGCTAATCTATGGCTTTGTCCGGGAGAGCACAGCCCGATCGGCTGGCAGGCCTTCCGATTCATGCGACTCCCGACCCAACGGCATGGAAGAGGTCGCCTAGAAAACGGCCCTCTTTGCAGCAGCGCGTCGCCGGCCGCTGTCCTCCCTGACCCGCACGCCCGGACCGATTATCGCCAAGTGTTGGTCGGAGGAGACGGACCCAGACCAGCCATCCCGTACCGGGTACCTGGCCCCCTCCCAATTGCGACCCACCGGCTACCGGTATATACTTTTGCGCTATCGGGCGTGGACGAACAACAGGCGACCCTCAATCCTCGGCCCCCCACTTACTCATACTCGACCACATGGCAAGATGACATCACCACCGCAGACAAGGTTGAAAAAACTTCGTTAGCCTTCCAGCACCTTTCCTCCAACCTGACGCTTTTCATCCCCCTCTTCTGCAGACCGCGTTTCGCTGGATTTTTGGAAATCTCGATGAATTGCCCGTCTCCTACCGAAACCTACCCGCGGAGGCTCTACTATACCTCGAGCCGTCCTGAAGTTTCCGGCTGGCCGAATATTCCGCCGAATCTCCCCACATCACCACTTTCCTGAGCTGCCACCAGGAATTAGCCTTTTTCCACGATATTCTTTGACGTACCCATCACTTGCACCTCAGCCATCACTTTATGCCTCATTTCTTGACGAAAGCTGCAATCTGATATTGTTTATTGTTTATTTTTATTTTTGGATACCCTCGTCGTTTTTTGTTTCTCTTTTACTGCCGACTTTGCTTTGTGTTCTTCTCAAGCACTTATATCGGGAGAATGAAAGGTGTTAATGACCCCCACAGGTCCACTACGGAAGTGGACGACGAGAATGGCGATCAATTGGGCGCCGACACCCCGAGGTCCGGCGTGGCAACGCCGCAGCCCGACCTACACGACAAGAGGTTACCGGGAATAGCGACTAGCTTCGGTCAGGTTGGTACAGCCTCTCTCAAGCGCCGTGTTTCTGAGTCTGGTCTTTGTGGTGCCCTCGATTCTTTATCCACGACGGATGCGAGCGGCACAGGTCATTCGAGTCGAGCGTCCGAGCGTGAGAGCCGCGATCCGGGGGCTGCTTCTGGATCCGCAGATCCTTCTCCACGTAATTGTGTGAGTCAAGAGTCTCGGGCTCCCGAGCAGTCTCAAGGAGCTTCTGAACCAGTACCCCTCCCGACGCCCCCCGAATCGGGACGGACTTCAGCTAGCCCGCCTGATCGGGGTAAGCCGACGGAGTCGGAGGGTTCAAAGGTTTCGCTCCCCCCAGCGCGTCCTTTCCTCGTTCGCCACGCCCCGTCCGACATTGGTCCACCTGCACCGACCCTCCCAGTCTCGAACGCTGCACCCATGACGAGCGTCGTCACCGCGTCAGCCGTGACTCCTTCATACCCTACACGTTCCGATCATAATGTAACGAACTCAACCTCCAATGCCCACCCCTCCGACACCAATCCCTCCGATCACTCTCATTCTACCATTTATCCTACGCTCCAGTCCCTCACCCAAGCCCCACCCCCCACGCCCCCCAACTCGCGCGCCAGTTCTGCCCTGTCAAGCCTGAAAGGGTGGTTTTCGTTTGACAGCGTCAAGGTACTGACGAAAGCTTTCAAGAGCGGTCCTTCGACCCCTACCAGGGCGCTTTCCGCGGCGCAACCGTCCCAGACCGGAAGTAATGGCTCCGGTAGCCGCAGCGGCAGGGGCAGCGGAGAAGTCAGCCGCTCCGAAACGCCGAGACCATCCAGCGGCTCGCAGACCCCGGCTGCCAAAGGCAAGCTCACCATCAAGATCACGGAAGCGAGGGGCATCAAGAAGAGCCGAGACCCGTACGTGGTGGTCGTGTTCCAACGAAACGAGCTCATTTCCGGCGGTCCCCGACCCGAAGACGACGGCGAGGATACACCCCCGCTGCCGGCGTTTAACGGCGGCGCAGGAGGAGTCGCAATTCAACGCCAGGGTAGCGATTCAGGCCGAACGCCGATGGCCATCCCGATGAGGAGCCGTCAGAGCAGCAACACCAGCATGTCCGAGCACAGCACCTTCAGCAGGACCCGGTCGGGCCGAAAGTCGGTCTCCAACCCGAAGTGGGATGCGGAGGCTGCCTTGTAAGTTTTGGTATCCCATATTTGGGGAGGATCATCTTTGCTAATCCACGTCTCCCTTTGCTCAGTGACGTTGTCGATGCAGATTTCGCTGTGGATATTTCCGTTTATGACCATGGCGCCAGTGGAGAGATCTTCATCGGCCGTGTTCATTTTAAAGCGAGCCCTGATCCGAACAGGGTCGTTAAGGGATGGTACCCTCTGGCAGGGCACGCGAATACCGTCGCGGAAGACACGCCGACGGGGGAGATATACGTTGAAGTCAACTATCAGAGGGCGGAGAGGAGGCACCTCGGCCCCGGAGACTTCCAGATCCTCAAGCTCATTGGCAGGGGAACGTTTGGCCAGGTGTACCAGGTGCGGAAGAAGGACACGGAGCGCATTTACGCCATGAAGGTGCTCTCGAAGAAGGTCATCGTACAGAAGAAGGAGGTAGCACATACCGTCGGGGAGCGGAACATTCTCGTCCGGACTGCGATGTCGGACTCGCCCTTCATCGTGGGGCTCAAGTTCTCCTTCCAGACACCGTCTGACTTGTATCTCGTCACCGACTACATGTCTGGGGGCGAGCTCTTCTGGCACCTGCAAAAGGAGGGGCGGTTCGACGAGAAGAGGGCCAAGTTCTACATCGCCGAGCTCATCCTGGCGATCCAGCACCTGCACAAGAGCGACATTGTGTACCGCGACCTCAAGCCGGAGAACATCCTCCTCGACGCGAACGGCCACATCGCGCTCTGCGATTTTGGTCTGTCCAAGGCGAACCTGACGAAGAACGACACCACCAACACATTCTGCGGAACGACGGAGTATCTCGCGCCCGAGGTTCTGCTAGATGAGTCGGGTTACACCAAGATGGTTGACTTCTGGTCGCTGGGTGTACTCGTCTTTGAGATGTGCTGCGGCTGGAGCCCGTTCTACGCGGACGACACGCAGCAGATGTACAAGAACATTGCGTTCGGCAAGGTCAAGTTCCCGCAGAGGGCGCTGTCCCAGGAGGGCAAGAACTTCGTCAAGGGGCTTCTCAATCGCAACCCGCGGCACCGCCTCGGCGCGACCGACGACGCCGAGGAGCTCAAGCAGCACCCCTTCTTCGCGGACATTGACTGGGACCTCCTCGAGAAGAAGCTTATCACACCGCCCTTCAAGCCCAAGCTCAAGTCCGTCGAGGACGTGGCGTACTTCGACCCGGAGTTCACCAACGCCCTGACCAACGACAGCTCGATCAAGAACCGCGCGGCGAACCTGGCCAGGGGCTTCGCGACGTCGACGCCGCTGTCGCCATCCGTGCAGGCCAACTTCCAGGGCTTCACGTTTGTGGACGAGAGCGCGCTCGAGGAGAACATGCGGGACCGGTACGACGAGGACATGGGGGAGGCGAGGCGCGAGGAGGAGGACTGGGACAACGTCGACGACGTGGACATGCGGAAGGAGAACCGGATGAGTGGGATCGTCAAGACGAATAATCAGGGGAACAACTCGGCTGACGAGCACATGTTGGGCCACTTCGAGGTTTAAAGCTAGTTGGGTGCCGTTCAGCTGGCACACACACACTCTTCCCGTCTTTTTCCCTTCCGTATGAAACTCTACTCTGCGGTGTCACCCTTGGTTTTCCTCGGGCCTCTTCGGCTTCATATGACGTTAAGCGATCATGATTCATTCGGGTTATTTGGTTTCTTGTGTTCCCTTTTTTGGTGTTTTAATCGTCAATGAGTTTCTTGTTTTTTTCCCCCAGACGGGTGGGTTTCTTCATGGGAGTTCTTGAGCAGGGGCTTTTTTAATCCATTTGACTAGCACTTTTGAGAGAGAAAAAAAAGAACAGATTGCATTGGTGTCTTTGTGTCTCCGAGTTTCTTCTTTCCTCGTCTTACTTGGTTTACTCGCGCGTGGACAGTGGGAGTGGAAGTGGGAGTGGAAGGTGGAAAGGCATTGCATGTATGGCCCGCGGGTTGATTCTGGCGTCACGGGGTGTGTTGTGTCCGGGATGAAAACTGAAAACTGGTCTCTGGTCGTTTGTCTAGGAGGGCGAGCTGGCATTCTCCATGGCCCACCGCAGCTTCAGTCTTGGCATCGGCTTTGGTCCTTGGAAGGGCGGATGTCTATCGTTGGAGGGACTGGTTTGGTTCTTGGCAAGAGGTTTGGAAGTAATCAGATGGTCTCGGGGAAGGTTCGAAGGCTGGGGTTGGGGGTCGTGAAGAAGGGTGTTTGGTTGAGCGGTGGATGGTTAGAGGCTAGGGAATAGCAAAAGACAATTGGTATCCCTTGCTTTACGTGTTCTATACTACCGTGAGGTTTTGTTCGAGATCGACTTGCCGTAGTGCTTAAAGGATCGTGATTTCATCACCGTAGAATCTAGGGGAAGCTGGCGGCTAGGAGGAAGCGGCGTAGGTGTATATCTTCCACATCCCCTCCCTCTACAAGCAGGGCCGATCATCGGAGGACTAGTTGAGGAACCGTGCGTATCCCAGCATGTAGATACAACATCGGTGCCCCGGACCGGGATGAACAGGTACAGGCACAAATCTTCCAGCATGTCGGAAGATCAGCCGAGGAACAACGTCCCAGCTTGTGTTTGTAGACCTACAACCGGGGCTTCCCGTGAAGACGCCGGCCGAGAGGCAAGTTGGAAGACGACCCGAAATTGACAAGGATAGAGTATGCATTGGCGTTTTCCTATCTTAGCAATATACACGGCCTCCCCCGTATCTCCATTCCTCCAACAGAGGACCTGGAAGACGGACAAAAAGAGAGCGGATCAATCAGATCGCACCACAGCTCCATCTCTCTCCTCAATTACCCCCCCTTTTCATATGTTCATCAAACCCGGAAAAAAAGACAACACTCTAAGCCTCCTCCTCCTCCTCGAGCCAGTCCCGAGCCGCAGCCTGCTGCCCGCCGGCGCCGGCAGCGGCCGCCTCGGAGCCCTCGACGTCGACCGCCATGTCCTCGTACTCCTTGAGCGAGGACGCGAGGTCGGCCTCCTCGGGGGAGGCGGGGGTCTTGGGGGCGGTGAAGACCTGGACGTGGGCATCGGCGTCGCCGGGCTTGAGGGCGGGGGTCTTGTAGGCCTTGAGCTCCTTGAGGTAGAGCTCCTGGACGAAGTCGGCTGATGCACGGACGGGGGTTGTTAGCCTGGTGGTCCGACGGGGTTGTTTTTCGGTTCGAGGTTGGATTGGGGGCCGTGGAACGTTGTGTAGGGTGTGGAATTGGAATCGGAATCGGGACTGGAACTGGACTCACCCCTCCGCGCTACCGTGGGCGCGACGAACATGCGGGTCTGCGTGGCGTTGACGCCCCTCGCCATCTTCGACAGGGCCGAAGCCGACCTAGCACCCTATACCACCATCGACGTCAGCTCTCATTCTCCCCAAACCATCATGCCACAGCACGCAATTGATTTCCCTCCCATCCGCCTGCCTTCTGCCTCCCATCTCCCTCCTCCCATCGGCCTCCCATCAATGCTCCCCCTCCCTCCATCTCTCCGAAGCGGAACCTCCCCCCGAAAACCAATTGACCCCATCTCATCTCCGGCAGTATCGGGTAGCTGGGTAGATACGTACGCTGGAACGTGCTAGCTGGAACATCTTCGCTGAACTCTTCTCGCGTGCGGGGAGCGGTTGGGCGGGTGGTATTGGTTGAGCGGTCGAAACGGGCGAGGTGAGGGTTTTCGGGGCAGAATGGGAGGATTCGGCTTTGGCGGCACTGTTTGGTTGGTCGGTACAAGATTTTCGGCCTGAGGCCCCGTCGTAAGAAAGCGTTTATATCACGTGATTAGTAACTATGCCAAGCTAAAACGGTTCGATTTCATCGGTAAGCTTGAGCTTGAGCCAAGAGCTCTCGGAGCTCACTGAAGTCACCTGGAAGACGTCGATAAAATATCATTACGGGGATTCCAAGTAAAAAATGAAGGGCATTTCATTGTTTATGGAGATACAAATCGCGTAATTTCGTAAATGGGCGCTGCCATCTGCCCCCAGCCCGAGGACCGTCCTCTCATAAGCTCCTCCACCAAAGTGAAACCGAACCCTGCTCCGATGCTCCGACACCCTGATAACCCGCGTGGCATCGCCACACCCTGCCGTTCCAAGACCCTGTCTTACTTCGTAGCCTTCTTCTCAGCCGCCTTTCTCTCCGCGGCCTTCCTCTCGTCCGCCTCCCGCGCTTTGTCCTTGCAGATCTGCAGATACGCATAGAAGCCGCGCTCCGTCTCCCTGTCCATGCCGGGCGGGAGGCTGGCGGAGAGGTCGGGCCTGGGGAGCAGGGGATCGGGGAAGTCGGCTTACGATGATTGTTAGCTCTGACGATAGTCCGGGAGGATACGACGCGATGTGGATTTCCCTTGGGAGGTGGACTTACACATCTTCCAATCCTGGTCCGTGACGCGGTAGTGCGGCCCGTCGAAGCCCTTGGTCTTCATGTCGCCGTCGCCCATCCTTTCGGTCGGCGCCATGCGCTGGTTACGGCCCGACATTCTGGGTTCCTTGTGCTTCTTGGGGTGCTGGCGGGGTTCGGTTGTTTGAGGGGCAGATGGGCGCTTGGTGTTTCCGGGTTGGTGGGGATGAGGATCCATCGCGGTTAGCCTGTAATTAGGTAGGCTTTGGTGCTGGGGAAGGTGCTTGTGCCCGGCGTCTTGCAGCGGGTGTCCGGTCGATAAGTTGTGGATGGTGATTGGGTACAGCTTAGCACAGGGCTGGTGTATTTTAGGCAGGAGCGCTGCACGGGTGTACACTGTAGGTACATGACAAGCTGCCGTTTCTTTTGCCTCCACCCGTCTACGCTTAGGAGCTAGGCAGGCAGCGAGACCCCGCTACACAACCATTCCGCGGCATAGAACAACGAGTTCAATTACTTTGATGCTATCGCGACGTTGATGCGTCAGGGGGAGGATTACCCATTATCATCTCCTCCTCCCAAGCGGCAAAATTCCTTCAGCCCCCAATAACTTTCACAGCCGCCTCAAGCCTCTCGATCTCGCGCTCCAGCCTCTGGCGCTGCCGCTTCGTCTCGGCATCCTCGCCCGCAATCGCCTCCAGCTGCTCCGGCGAGAGGCCCATGATAAGGTCCGGGCCAAAGACGTGGAGCGGGCTCTGCGCGCCCTCGAGCAGGTGGTGGTGCACGACCTGCTGGCAGACGACGTCGACGAAGCGCTTGCGTGCCACCTTGTAGTAGCTGGAGAGGCTGTCGAGAATGTCCTCGCACACTTGCTGCGAGTTATCCTTGTCGACGGTTCGCTGACCAAGGCTTGAGAGAGAGACGTATTTTTTGCCGCTCTTATCCACGGTGACCAGATCCTCGTACAGCTTTTCCTGGCGGTCGGCGCGCTTCTTCTGGAGCGGGCGGGTTGAAGTAGTGGTTGTACGTGACGGGCTTCTCACCGCGCTCCATGTCCAGGAGGAAGCGCGCATGGCTCATGGCCTGCCTGTACGCATCGCAGAGCTTCTGGATTAGGAGGGTGTCCCAGAGGTTCTTCCTGACCTGTTCCTCCGGACACAGTTGGACAAGGAGCTGATGGATGTACTCGTGGACCAGCGCTACGGCCTCGCTCGCGTGCGAAATGACGAGCGGCTCCCACTTCTTCGATTGCTCCTCGAATACAAGGGCAAGGATTGTTCCACTAAACTAGCCAAGGTGCGTCAGTAGTGGTACAAGGTGCTCTAGGGTCGAGCGCACTCACAGTTCCGAGCTCAGGCCCGCGGTTCTCCTCGTACACCTGTCGAATGAGGCCCAAAACAGAGTCCTTCGCGGGCTCGGGGCAGTCATAGCCCTCTGTGCGAATAATTCCCGAGAGCTCAGGATGCTTGCTCAACGGAATATCGAAGGGCATGGCTTCAGGATCCTGCGCGAATGCACTCTCGTCTTCGTCTCCGCCTTCATCTTCGTCTTCGTCTTCATCCTTGTCTTTGTCACTTCGCCCAGGACCGGTGCGTTGGGTGTGGCCTCTCTTCCAGACGGTGTCGGAGAAGACCTCGTTCAGCCTGATGATCTTTGTGACCAGTCTGAAATCAGGGTTAGACCTGAAGATCTTATCACCAGTGTAGTAGCCGTTCAAGGCGGCATGGGTGACCTCCTGGAATCTGGCGGCCAGCTTCCCCAGGTACCGCCTCTGGGAGTCCTGCCCGGCTCTCGACGGCCCCATAATCTTCAGCATCTCCCTGCTCCGGCACAGTCGAACTTCGATGTCCGCCCTGACGTACGGAAATCCCGGTTAGAGGTCTGCACGAGCAGCTCGTGCAGCCTGACCTTCAGGTTCGCCACGCCGCAACGATCCCTGATAGCAGACCAATCCGGGTTCAAGAAGAACGCCCTCTCGTTGTCGTCGCGCTCGGAAAGCGTCGAGGTGGTGTCGTCGGCGCCCCTGTTCTTCACGACGTAGTGGCCGAGCTTGAGCGTGCTCCCCTTGCCGAGGACGATGTCGACGACCGCCATTCTGGTGGCCACCTCCGTCGCCAAGTCAGGCTTCGTGAGCACCGCCATTGTCCTGACGCCGCTGGGGTCGGCGGCCTCGGCGAGATTGAGGATCTCCTGCGTGGCGATGTCCGCCGTGCAGGGGAGTACCGCGAGGATGCTATCGCCGGGTCAGTGGGAGTGAGCTTTCAGGGAGAGGACTAGACTTACATCGTGCGGCTATTGCTCATGTACGTCTTGACCATGTTCTCAACGAGTTGGATGTCG
Source organism: Scopulariopsis brevicaulis (assembly GCA_017657125.1). Lineage (NCBI taxonomy): Eukaryota > Fungi > Ascomycota > Sordariomycetes > Microascales > Microascaceae > Scopulariopsis > Scopulariopsis brevicaulis. Next base: position 8,841 of record JAGFNX010000392.1, read on the forward strand.
CTGTCGGTCGTAAGTCCTAGACTCCGAATTAGCTAATATCCTCGCGAGGATGGCATCGAAGAACCTACCGGGAGTAGGGACGCGGAATATGCCCGGGACGTCGATGACTGTCAAATGCTCCTCCTAACTAATTTATCAGCAGGGGGACATGGAACTTGGGTGGGAACCAGAGAATACCGTAGGCCCATTGATTTGAACCTTGAGAATATCCTGGCTGAAAGCGCTAAGGTTGGCGTCGGTGTCTGTCGGGCTCATACGAATCCCCATGGCGCGATTTGCCTGCAACGGGACAGTTAGGAGGTGGACAGAGCTAACTGACGACGAGAAAGCAGATGGGGGTGGACCTACCTCCTCAAAGACCCTGGCGAGAGTAGCATCGTCTAGGCTCGCGACGCGGCGCTGGAACTGAACCAGCCGCTCCTTTAGGGCATCGTCCGCATCGGGACGCGGAATGATCGAGACATGGATGCTAGACTCGGGCTCGCGGCAGCAGGTAATCTGCGTCGCGTAACGGGTACAGAGCCCGGCGGCGCGCGGGAAGGAGAAGCCCGTCAGGCTTTCGAGGACGGAGCTCTTCCCGGAGGACTGATCTCCGACGACGACGAGCTGATTCGGCTTTAGCGTCGACTGAAGTGGCAAGAGCTGGGTCTGGACTTGCCTGTGGCAGAGGGATTACGGCGCCGACGTTCAGTTCTCGCAGCTTGTCAATCTTTGCGAGGATGGCGTGGTTTGCTAGGCCAGCCATGGCTGCAATCTTGATGGTGGAGGAGCCGCTCATCGTGGGTAGGTTATTGGGCATCGGAGAGAAGCGCGTTTGAGAGGGAGGGTTGGACGTGATGGAAACCATAGCAGTGATCAGCCATATTTATACTTGGAAATTCGGCGAGCACCACGGGAAGCGGCACCAAGGCACTAAGGCAGGAGCCGCTTGTCTCCAACTCACTTGGCCCCTGTTGCCGGACATGACTTGCCATAAACTTAGGCAACAACATGGCAAGTCTGCCGAGCGCCTCTCTGCATCCCAGACGCGGGGATGACAGCGGTCAGGGACTATTTGTGCCAGTGTAAGCCAGCCTGGGGCGTCTATGTCCCATTCTGCAGTGATAATAGTAGACTTGCATCTTGAAGTTTACTAGAATAGTCTCAATGGCCCGCTTCCTTGAATGGGCGCGGTTGGATGCTTGTTGGCACTTTGGTGTCGTCTGGAGAGCAGCGGTTGTGTTATCAAGCCAACAGCGCTGCAGGCACAAAACCGCCGCCAGCGCTATATTGTCTCTTCTAATACTACTTCTTAAGATTCACAATCGGATGGACATGTACACGCTGCCCGTGAAGTTCCCTCTACAGCCTCATTGACCTTGCTGTGCATAACATGCGCCTCTCACTCTCACTTACTCCCACTCACTCCCGACCAAGCCAGACAATCAAGCTAGACTCGGTACCCTGAACTGCAGTCCCACCAAGCCAGGGACGATTGCAGCCTTATAAGAGTTTCTAGGCGTTAGTTACCGCTAAGAGACCAACACTGATGGCTTGGGCTGTCTCTTCCTCGCCTGGACTCGTGGCCGCGTTCTCGTATTGCGATGCTTCTCAACGCCCGTATCTTGAAGCCGGATCCGGGTTTGAGTCTTTTTTGAATTTTAATTTATAGTAGGTTCCTGTAAATAAGGCAAAGGATGAAGTCCTGGTTGGTGTCGAGAGCTGGACTAACACCGAGGTATGTGAAGGTGGATGTAGAAAGTTAGGACCGGGTGGTGTTAGAATTATGGCAGAGTTTCACCTAACTAATTTTGGACGAATCAGAGAACGGCATAATTACTTAAGTTCCCCAAGTCCCATTTCCTGCCAATTCCGCACACACCACACCCCACGCACTCACACAGCCGCACAACCCGTCACATCTTGGGAATCGCTTGACTTTATTCACGCTCACCCACGAAACCCCTCTATTCCCGCCACCCCTTTCCACACACCTTACAGCCCACGAGGAGACCTCCGGAATCTCACCATGATCAGGAAGAAGGGAGAGAAAGTCCCCGACGCGTGGGACGACGACGACTGGGAGGCCCAGGCCGACCGCGCCGCCAAGGAGCCGCCCAAGCAGGAGCCCGCCCCGGCCCTGAACAAGGCCGAGCGCATGGAGCTCCACAGGGAGTCCAACCGAAAACTGTGGGAATCAGCGTACGCTCTGCTCCCTCCGCCCCCTTCCGCCCCCCTCCGGTCTCGGCGCAGACACGTAGGCGAGCGCAATGTTCTAACCCCCGGCCCAGTGATAACCGCGAGCCGTTCCACTTCCTCGAGACCAACAACGCGGTCCCCCTCGCGACGGGCTTCAAGCCGCAGGTGAAGCTCCTCTCGCGGCGCCCCACGCCCGCGCGCGACCCCACGACCAACATGGCGGGCCTGTCCCTCAACGACGACAAGGAGGACGAGCAGGAGGCGATCCGGAGGCACCAGATCGAGGCCGAGGCGCGCATGCGCGAGGGGAAGAGGCAGCTGGAGGAGAAGCAGAAGGCGTACGAGGAGGCGCGGAGGCGGATATTCGGGGAGGACAAAGAGGACGAGGGGCGGCAGGGGCAGGGGCAGGGGAGGGGTGCGAACCGCGGTCGGGGGAACAGGGGGAACGGGCGCGGAAGGGGGAGGGGTGGGAATAGGCGGGGTGATGGGCGGGATTCTGATACCTCGAGATCCGCTACGTCGTCAAGGTCTGCCACTCCGTCGGGTGCGACGAGGGACCAGCACCGCCCGAACCCATCGTCGAAATCCGCCACTCCCTCTGGAGCTACGAGAGACCAACACCGCCCAACCTCGTCGCCGAAGCCGCCATCAATCCTGCAGAAACAGGAAGGTGCACCAGGACAACTCCCTGGCGCGAAGAGCGACAACGGCCAGGCGGCGATCCGGGAACCGCGGGGCCCCGACGGGAGCGGGCGCGGAGGCTTCGGGTTCTCACGACGGGGCGCCAAATGAAGAAGGAGACAATTCATTCCTCTGTTCTACCTAGCAAGACTCCGTTTGTCTAATGCGCGCGCGGTACCGACTAACCAAGAAGGGGGCTTATTAACACGATCTACCATCCGCCATCGACCTTGCCCGCCAGCTGAGCGGCCCGCTCCGTCTGCGACTTGTCCTTCCCGACGTCGCTAATGACCTCGCGGAAGCTCGTGAGGACTAGCCTGTCCTTCTCTATCCCCGTCAAACCGCGCCAATATTCCAGGGTATCATTTATGTACGAGGGGGATATGCCATCAATCAAATCCCCGAAACCTCCACCATCGCCAGCTCCGTTCACGGAAGGGACGTCGTCCTCGCCCGAGAAATACGCCTCGTCAACCTGCGCCAGCCACTCCTTCTGCTCCTCGGGCCCAGGCTTCGCCTCCTGCCCCGTCCGCTCCACGACCACGGGGTCGTCCACCCTGATCTGGCCCCCGCCGTTCGTGCACCCGCCCGGGCACGCCATGACCTCGACGTACGAGTAGTCCAGCGGCCCCTGCTTCCCCGCGGGCCGCCTCGCGCTCCCGAACGGCTTGCCGCCCGGCATCCTCGACGGCTTGGGCGGCTTCAGCTTGCGGACGAGGTTCTGGATGTTGCGGAAGCCGTAGAAGCGCGCGGCGCGGAAGAGCGGGTCGCCGGTGCCGGAGGTGACGGTGTACTCCATGACGTCGGCGTTGCGGCCCCTGGTGCCCTTTATCTGGGAGCCCGGGTTCCGCGAGGCGACGGTCTGAAGGATGAAGTGGAGGAAGCCGCCCGAGGTGCTGGCCTCCCTCGGCGACCGGCGGGCCGGGTGCTGCGGGAAGAGGTATCTGTGGAGGGTGGGATCTGGGAAGGGGATCTGAGGAGGAACGTCCGTAGACTCCGTTTTAGACAGGTCGAAGAAATCCATGCCCCTAGACTCGGCGAGCATGAGGACCTCCTTGCTGGTGATGACGCAGTCCACGTCCCTCACCTTGCCTCCCTCCCGTGTCCCTGCCCACGCCTCGTCCGTGAGCTCCTCTCTACTCGCCTCCAGCTTCTTGTCGAAGCACGGCATGACGGCAAGGTGCCATATCCTCCCCGGCGGGACACCCAGCTTCCTGCTCAGCGCCGTCTTGAGAAGCGTCCCCATCAGCGCCTGCGGCGACTTGACCTTTGACAGGTACGGCAGCACGTGCGGATGCGTTTTCTCAGCGTAGCAGACCCAGCCTGGACACGACGACGCGAGGACGGGCTTCGAGGGCCCCTGTGGCGCGGCAAGGGCTTCCTCCGCGCCGAGTACGAGCGACATCTCGCGCGCGGTGTTGGTGTCGACGACGTACGTGAAGGCGTTGCCCCACTTCCCGCCCTTGCCCAGCTCCCCTCTCAGCAGCGTATCTATCATCCTCTCCGCCGTGCGCTCGCTGGTCCCGGGCCCGCACGCGGCCGCGAGGCTAGCGCGCGCCTGCGGCGCCACGCTCGCGACGAAGATCTTTGCGTCCTCGTCCCCTAGCCCCTCAACCCCCGCGCCATCCCCGCGGATGCGCAGCGCGGGCGCCGCGTCGAGCGTGTCGAGGACCTCGCTGTGGCTCTGCAGGCTGACGAGGACAGCCTCGGCGGAGGTGACGCACCCGGAGCACGCGAGGCAGTCCGTCAGGGAGATCTGTGCGGGGGGCGGGTTGTCGGGGCGGGCGGCGCCGGCGGTGCCGTCTAGGACGACCTCGTGCTCGAGGGAGGGGTTGGCGGTGGCCTCCTCCGGGAGGGTCTCTATTGGTTTTATGCAGGCGACGGAGGGGGAGATGAAGTCGTTTAGGGTTTCGGAGGAGAGGATGGCACTCATGGTGCCGGTGTTTTGTCGGAATTCCTCCGGGGGCGGGACGTGTTGTGGTGTTCTCGTGGGTTTCGGTGGCGAGTGTGGTCGTCAGTTATGGGACTAGATAACGGTTTCAGTGGTAGTCGCCGGAGAGGAGGAGTAATGTCCTTAATGCACACAGTAAAACGAAAGTGTAATGGAAACGAAATAAAGGGTTAAACGGTCGTCACGATATAGAGCGTTGTTTGAAGTGAAAGGATGTTGTTTTAAGACGAAAGGCGCCTCTCAATTATTAATGGGACGGGGAATCGAGAGGGGACTTTTCGCCTCCATCGCGCAATGCCCCTCCACGCCGGAAGTTAGGGCGCCCGAAGCTTATCGATAAGCCTAGAAAGCAGGGGGGCGAATCAACGGCAGCGGGTTGACAATGGCGCCCGTGCCGCCCTGCGAGATCGGCCCGCCATGCAGAGCCGCTGAGTTGGGTGAGTCAACCAATCAGAGGGGCCCATAACCTCTGTAACTTTGCACCTTAGGCCAGGGGACCTGCGGTTGCAGGACCTCCTTCCGATGACATCAGCGCTGATACACTGGGCCGCCAGCTGAAGCCTTACTCGACGAAGCTTCCGACACCTGTATCATGACCCTAGAGCTACTATAGTATACTCGTAATACCTCTCCCGCATCACTGCCCACCTCCCTAGTCCCTAGCTGGAATCGAACCTACCCTACCCATATCCGCACGCCAATCACGGAGCACTCCGCAATGGATGTAAGGACCCCGAGCTAACGACCGGGACCTGAACGAGGAGCTAACCGCCTCCCAGTCCATCTCCGCATACAGCTATGCGACGCTCGCCTGGCTCTCGACGCAGGGCGTCCCCCTGATCATATGGCCCTCCTTTATCAGCTCTCTTCTCGGCGAGGAGTACCACCAATCCAATGGTGAGGGCGTCCCCCGCTGGCCCGCTCCCCTCCCGGACGCGCCGTTCTGACCCGACTCCGCAGTCCTCGAAAACTACTACGCCCGCTCTCTGGGGATTGCGCTCATAACGCTAGGTCTCATGACCATCGTCCTAACTGGCGCCCTCCCCCTCACCTCCATCCCAGAAGGTACCTCACCTCCCCCTTCCTAAGCCCCTGCCGAGCAACAAACGTCCCGCCGGCGGAGCCCACTAACACACCCTCGCAGCAGACGAACCCAACGACGTAACCCCCCAAGCAACCGCCATCCTCCTCCTCACAACCGCCCACCACGCCTCGGCTACCTGGTACGCCTACGCGCGCTTCACCTCGTCCTCGCAGACCGCCTTCGCCGTCGGCGCCCTCTGCAGCGGCGCGCTGGCGGCCCTGGGCCTCCTGGCCCTTCTCTTCGCGGGCGACGCGACGCGCCGGAGTGCGAAGAACGGGTTCGACAAGGGGACGAGCTCGTTCCCTTTTAAGAACAGTGAGGCGTATAGGACTAAGAAGAAGGAGGCCAAGGCGAATTGAGCAGAGGGCGAGCTGTGCCATGGGATCCGCAGGCTTTTTGGATATGACGAGCACGGGCATTAAAAAAACGGTGAGGTTATAGAGACCACGGGGGATGTTGTTGGGCTTAAACAATGTTTATTGAGCCGTAAAATAAGAACAGTGACCCCTTCGCTTCCGAATCCCTAGAAAAAACAACAGTGCTGTTACAAGTAATGAGATATCCCAAACCTAACGCCTCACCCATTACCACGCTAGGCGACGATCCTAGGCAAACGGCCAAACACGTCATGTGTCCATGCTCGGTACAGCTGCAGTCGCCGCCGCTAATCTACCACGACCACAGCGCCCCTGTTGGCATGGCCCTTAACCCGCGCTTCCTCGACCGCTGGCTCCACGACCACAGCGTCCCCTCTAGCACGGCCATTGACCGGTGCCTCCTCGCCTACCGGCGCCGCGAGCTGGATATCAGACCTAACGTCTCCCTCATTACCGCGCAGGACGACGCTCCTGGGCAAACGGTCGAACATATCAAGTGTCCATGCCTGGTACGTATGTAGCCGCCGCCGCTAATCCACCGCGACCGCAGCGTTCCCGTTGGCATGCCCATTGACCCGCGCCTCCTCGCCCGCGGGCCCCGCGAGCTGGATATTGACGGCCCCGGACGTGATGGCGGCCCTCCTCTCGTGCCAGTCCATCTCGACCTGCATCATCTGCGAGAGCAACGACTCCTTCTCCATCCACTCGTTCATGTACGCCACCTCGGCCTCCTTGATCTCCGCCGCCAGCCTCTCGCCCTCCCTCTCCGCGAGCCGGGCCTGGATCCTGCACCGCTGGTGCAGCTCCTGGAGCGAGTACGTCAGCTCCTTCTCCGTGAAGAGGTCGCTGCCCAGCGGCGTGAAGTGCTCCTTTTCCGAGTCGTCGGCGCCGGCGCCCTCGTCGACCGAGTCGTCCTGGCCCGTCGCGTGAGATTGCGGCGTCTTGATGATGATCTTTAGCCGGGAGGATTTGCTTCCGGGCCCGCCCTGTTGAGACTTGGGCACGGGATCGGAGGGCCGGAGGGCCTCGGTTTCGTGGACGGTGCGCATGTGTTTCGCGAGCGCGTCTGATCTCGTGAACGCCCTGTCGCACTCTGTGTACCTTTGTCAGCCGTTCCGCCGCGTAGCAAGGACGGGCAATAGGGGATGGGAGTTCAACGTACCTGGCAGATAGCAGTAGAACGGCTTCTCCCGCGTATGGCTCCGCATATGCGCCTTGAGCGCGTACCCGCTGGCGTGAGGCATGCTCTTCCTATTGCACCCGACCCACTCGCACGTGTACTTCTTCTGGCGGCTCTCGATATGCTCGTTATGTATGTGCTCGACAAGGTTGTCCATGTTCCCCTGGTCCCCCGCCTCGCACCCGTCCCACGCGCACACGGAGACCTGCTCCTGGAAGTCCTCCTCCTCGTACCGCGCGTTGGTCGGCGAGCTGGGCACGTCGCCGTCCGTGTCCGAGGACACGTCCGACATGCCGTCCAGCTCGGGCGGCTCGCCGGGCTCCGCCTCGGGCGCCGCGACCGTCGTGGGCGTGGCCGCGCCGGGCGTCAGCTTCTGCCGCTTCGAGGGCCGCGATTCCGTCTCCGCGGCGTCATCGGCGGCTTCGTCGTCCGAGGGCTCGGATGAGGCTACTGACGATAGGGGCGAGTCGGGGGTGTCGTCATCGTGGGGTGTTGATTTCCTTCCCAATGACCTTTTCGGCGCCATTTTGAAGGTCTGGCTGGTGAGGCTTTGGGTGGTCGGTTGGAGTCGCGAGATAGAGAGCGCTCGTGATTGTCGGTTGATGGAGTTGATGAGATTTCCGGGTGTCTCGAGAGTAGGGAAATGCGGCGGTAAGTGATCTGTGGTAGGCGACTAAGCTACAAAGGATAAAAAGATATAATCCCTAAGAATTGAGAACACTGGCCCGTAAGTTCCATTATCGACAAACGCGACACTTCAGCAGGTCGGCGCGAGCTCAGCCGCCAGGCCATCCCAGCCATTTCAATGCTGGCGCTCACGTGACCCCCTCTCGGCGATATCCGTCCCTCAGCTGGGAAGGCGAATTTTCAGGTGGCGCTGCACCCACATGCCAGTGGAGGGCCCGTGCCGCCTGGCGCGCGACGGTGCACTCGAAGAGGGGCAAAACCCCCACCAAGAACACTCTTTCAAGGGTTTGTTTACCACCGGAACCCCGCCAACATTGCGATCGCAACCAATCTTCCTCCGCATCCCACCCCGAACTCTCTGCAGGCTGCCGCGAAGAGGCTCTGCCCGTTGTTACATCTGCTGAAAACAAGTCGCGCGCACGCAACGCCACGCATTAAAACATGACCGCGTCCACCAAGGTCTTCTCCCTCGAGGGGAGGGGTCTGAAGATGACCAGCGCGGAGGACCTGGAGCCCCATATCAAGGAACTCCGCGGCATGGACGACGTCGAGGAGGTCAGGATCCTCGGGAACACGCTCGGTATCGGTGCGTGTAAGCTACTTGGCGAGGTCTTGTCCACCAAGAAGAACCTACAGGTGCGTACTGCCCCTCCCCCGCGCCTGACCCCGCCGCCTAACAAATCTTTGCTTCCAGATCGCGAACTTCGCCGACATCTTCACGGGTCGCCTCCTCAACGAGATCCCCGAGGCCCTCAGCCTCCTCCTCAACTCCGTCCTCAACCTCCCCAAGCTCTTCACCGTCGACCTGAGCGACAACGCCTTCGGCATCAACACCCACGCGCCGCTCGTCGAGTTCCTCTCCCAGCACGTCCCCCTCCAGCACCTCTACCTCAACAACAACGGCCTCGGCCCGCACTGCGGCATCCTCGTCGCCGACTCCCTCTCCAACCTCCACGCGAAGAAGGAGGAGGCTCGCAAGGCGGGCAAGGAGGTCCCGGACCTCGAGACGGTCATCTGCGGGCGCAACCGCCTCGAGAACGGGTCCATGACGGCCTGGGCCAAGGCTTACGGCCTGCACAACAAGGTGAGGCTGGTTAGGATGGTGCAGAACGGCATCCGGCCCGAGGGCATCACGCACCTCCTCACCGAGGGCATCAACAAGGCCACCGGCATCGAGGTCTTCGACATGCAGGACAACACCTTCACCCTCAACGGCGCAAAGGCCCTCGCCAAGGCCATCGAGGGGTGGACGGGCCTGCAGGAGCTCGCCGTGAGCGACTGCTACCTGACGGCCAAGGGCTGGGCCCACGTCTCCAGGGCGCTCGGGAAGGGCCAGAGCGACAAGCTGGAGATCCTGAGGCTGCAGTACAACGACATCACGACCGCCGGGATCAAGAGCCTCTCGGAGGTCGCGGAGGGCTTCCTGCCCAAGCTGAGGAGGCTAGAGCTCAACGGCAACAAGTTCGCCGAGGAGGACCCGTCCATCATCAAGCTCCAGGCGCTCCTCGACGAGCGCAAGGAGAGGCTCGCGGGGGATGACGCGGATGGGGAGGACTGGGGCCTGGACGAGCTGGACGAGCTGGACGACGAGTCCGAGGAGGAGGAGTCGGAAGAGGAGGAGGTTGAGCGCGAGGAGCTCGCCGAGAGGCTCATCAAGGAGGCGGAGGTGGCCCAGGAGGAGCCTACGGTGCAGGTAAAGGACAAGGAGGTGGACAGGCTGGCAGAGAACTTGGAAAAGACTTCGATTTAGATGTGCGGTGGAAGTCGAACTATATCCAGCATCGGGTGCTCGCATTGGGCGTCGCGACAGTAGAGTAGTTTATAATGGTTGCATAATTCATGATTCTCCCCCTTCAGTTTTCCCGTCCTCCGAACGATTACAGGCTTGGCATCGGGTGCCGCGAGGTTCTTGTCCGTCTGCGTCGTTTGGACGAATTGTGTTCAGGCGCAGCCCGCCGTGCATCGAGGCATCATCCCACCCGTCACACCATTCCCGGCGAACTCCAGTTGCGAGGTCACATGCGTCACTTTGTTTACCAACAGAGTTTACATTTTCCGTAAAGTCAAGGAATATAAATACGGTGGCTACGCCACTTTCGTAGAGTTTGTTTACACCATGACCCGTATGTATAAATACAGACACAAGGAACCGAATCATCTACAAACTACGAAACAAACGAACACACAAAATCTACGCGTTGCATCCGAAGAACACTTACACAGAAAACCAACACGAGTAACCAGCCATGGAATCCAACCACCTTAAAACGCCAGACTTGGTCTTCGAGGCCCTCTGGGATATGGTGATAGTCTTCTACATCATCCGCACGGCAGTAATCTACTTCGTCCTCACGCTCATCACGGCAGTCCTCTCCTACTTCTTCGTCGTCTACCTACCGCACTACCCAAATGTCAGGCCTATAACGGAAAATACTGAGATGGAGATCGTTGGCGCGCACATACTCCTCATGACGGGCATCGTGGTCCGGGCCATGACGGCGTGGTGCTTCGTCCCGCGCTCGAGGGTGTTTCGGCTCACGACCGGGGCTGCAGCGCTCGGGATGCTGGTCCTCGCGGAGACGGTTGTTAGCTTGGGGCTGTACGGGGAGGGCTACGGAGTTTGGAACGTCGAGATGAGCGAGCCGGCGAGGGGTGCTATCAGGGGGGCGTTTGTCATGTATGCGTTTCTGCCAACTGTGATGATGATATATGACAAGGAGCCGGAGGAGCAGTTGAGGCCTACTCCTGATGAAAGGTGGCTGAAGAATGGGATATGAGTCGCTGTGACTTTCACGCTTTGTGGGTTGCCTGCCGAGGGGCTTATGCTGTCATCGGTTGATTAGGGTCGTCTGGGACACAACAAGAGGGAAATGGAAAAGGCAATAGGGCATGGGTGTCTTTACAGCTGGGCGTTTGGTGTTAATTGAATATTGAGAAGCGCTGATTACAGCAGCATCTATGGTGTTAGTGACATGAAATGCAAGACTGATTTGAGAATCCGTACACCTTCATGTTTGGGGAGACATTCTGGGTAAGACGTCGTGGCGTCTTCAGCAGCACTGGGATTCCTATCATGAGTCCATATATCCCTTTTTCGTTGAACCGGCGAACCATCGTTACTGGTAGCGCTCAGACGACCATGTTCTATGGGGATCCATGCGGCCATGGCACGACCTCGTGAACGTCCGCCTCCTTCTCCAATAGTACACTAGGCAAGAGAGAATTGTTGATGTCGTTGTCTCACAACCCGTCAAAGTAATCATTTTTTTGGCAAATAGCGCCCCTATTTCATTTTAAGCTGTATCGGATGGATAAAGGGCTTGTTTCATAAGCGGTTTCCAAGCTGGGTTCTGCAACTCTAGACTAGGGGGACCTTGGCCGAGACGAGGGCCAAAATCAGCATTAACTGTATAGTACAAGGAAAAGGTCGGATATCACCTTCGCCCACACGAACTAGACTTTCACACAAGTTTTACTCTTATATACGCTTCTATTCCCTGCTTTTAGGTTTTTTGAAACATCTATAGGGAGCGCTTACTTATCTCCCTGCTCACTGAGACAACTAGTTGCTCTTAGTTCCAGGTCTTCTCGTGGTTGGTTACACTACCGATGCCGCAGCAGCTGCAGTGAAACCTGCCATCCCGTATATGCTGCTGCGTTGTATAGGCCTTATTTCTCGATCTTCTAGAGTAGTACTTCCTCTCCACAAAAAGAATAGTTGTCCAAGCTCTTTCTCTCTCTCCCACAGTATGACAGACTGGCCGAGGATATGGAGACGGAGGGAAAGTGCATCGAGAAGAAGACTAAAGAGGTCAAAAGCCTTCGAGATGGGGTATGTGGTATTTTTGAAGTGGACATCTACCAACGTCATCATCGGCATTTGCGCACCGAGATAGTCCCTTCATTGGCAAAAGCCCTCTGCTAACTTGTGTTGCACGACCCAGCTTTTCAGCGCCACGTCACTGCGTGAGTCCACGAAGGCGATTGCGCTGAACCAGGCAATCTACGTCTTCACCATTGTCACAGTCATTTATACTCCGATTGGGTTCCTAACGGTAGGTTATTCGCGAGTACAGGAGGAAACGTTTCATGAGGAAGTCGCTAACACGATGGCGGTAGGCTTTCTGGGCACTACCGTTTCTCAACGGCCCGGGCGACGACGGGCCCACGGGACCTCCCAGACGATTCACGGCCACATTTATCGCCGTGCCGTTGACGACATACGTGGTATGTATAGCCCTGGTACTCTGCTACGAAGCCGAACGTGCCATTCATGCGCGAGCGGCTGTGGGGTTTACTTGGGGGCCACGGGCACGCGTTAGGATCTTAGGGGAGTGTGTTAGAGGCACATGGGAGTAGTATGGGAGAATAGGAACACGCTAGCTAGTATATGAGCCGGTCTTAAGCGCGAGACCAATACGGACGGGATGGCCAGGAGAGAAAAGGGCTTGGATATTTTGGTGCTTTGATGCTCATCAGAAAATGGCGCATGATGTAATGCCCATTTAAGAGGGGTGGAAGTCGAGATCTTACGATTTGGGCCCGACAGACATGTATCGTCTATCCACATGTGCAAAGGTGGGGTTCCGGATCTTGAGGCCGCAACCGGCTCTGCCGCTCCTCCGGGCCCACATAAGCGGAGTGGAGCGGAGGTCGCACGGCCCCACTTAATCGGCGCCCGGAACGTCGCGCAAGGTGAAAGGAATATGTCCACGCCTTTTAACTGGCACTTCTAGTATGCTGCGCGTTCGGAGCGGCGGATAAATTCTTCGGGAACTGGGTTCATGAGAGCTAAGGGTGCTGGGCCTGAAGATTTTGGGGTTGTCACAATAACCTGCTTGGCCGTTTATATTGCGGGCGCATTGTGTTTGATCCGTTACGGCTCCATTCGTCGAGCTGTTTTCCAATATCTTTCACCACTTCTGCCATACACAAAAGGCTCTCTATAAAAATTGGACGGGTATCCCAATCGAGCGCGTGGAGACTGTCCTAGTGGGGCCATGTTGCATCCTTAGACATGACACGCTCGGCGCGCCGACGGGGCCTGACTGGACTGCGGGCGGGTCCATATGTGCAGAGAACAAACCTTCATGAAGTCTACACACGATCTTGGTTACCAAGCCTTAAATTCGTTAGACAATGTGTGGGTTCCGCGCCAATCACTGCCACCGTCGGATCCGGGCCCTGGACTTATACCGGTAGTCTATGGGTGCCGCGATATGACCACTGTCGTCACCGGCTGAGACAAAGCAGGTCCTCATATGGTAACCCCCGCCGATTACTGTCCTTGATAATCTAGACTATCCGCATGACGCGAGCAGTCCTCCTGTGACTATTCGAAGCGGGGCCGCGCTGGTGGGTGTAAGTCAGATCGGCAGCGCGCTTTCAGAACTTGATTATTCCGAGTACGCGGACGACTCGTGAGTGCTAAATCTAGCTAACAAGATGTTTGGATCATCCTAATGACTCGAAGCTACGCTTGCCTCTTTATCCTACCTCACTAACGGCCGCGGACAGTAAAGGCTGACCATGAAGCCCTTTGTCAACCCCTCTATTCCTTCAGTTCCGTTTTCTTTATCTCCGCACTTCTTAAATACGGTTGAATCCGACTCCGTTTTGGTTGTTGGCAATCTCTCTCACATCGAACGAAAGATATAAGTATATAGACCTGCCCTCCCACCCCACCACTTGGACACCCAGGCTGCCGGCGTTTTGAACCACACCCTCAATTTACTCTTCGATTCTTACGCATTTTAAAGCTTTTGAGTATTTTATTTTGGCGTTGTTTGATGAGCGGGACTACCAACATCAACCACTCTTTCAAGAAACGAGCCGTCTCAGTCGAGTTTGCCGCGGTCATAGCACCTGTACCGGAGATTCTATTTGTATCGAACGAAAACAACCACAGGACTTGATTTCTTACCTTTTAGTGTTATACGTTCTTTCGAGGTTTTCAGGCCGTTTCTACATCATGAAGGCCTTGCCACTAGCTACCTTGACCCTGGTTTCCAGGGTTCTAGGGGTGCTGAGCAGCTCCACGAGCGGCTCCACAAACAGCTATTCTAGTGTCACTACAGACAGTTCTTCTTCCGAGACTGGTAAAGTCTTCGGACTATTTTCTGGCGAAACACTCTCCATATCCACGAGTAGCGCCCAGGCGCCAGAAAAAACTATAGCCTCAGAACGTGTGAACACGACACAGGATGAAGAATCTTCTAGCGAGACACTATCCATGACCACGAGCGTCGTCTCGGCGTCAGGTCAGCCCACAGCTTCAGGAGACGGGAGCACGGAATTAGATGGAGAATCTTCCAGTGAAGCATTCTCTGTGTCCACGAGCAGCGTCCCGACGCCAGACCAGACCGAAACCCCAGAAGGTAAAAACTCGACGCCGCCTGACGGAGGCCCATCCGGGAACGCTACAAGTGGGGGGTATAGGAATGCTTTGTACTTTACAAACTGGTGTGTACACCTTGCACGCTTTCTTATCTAGATGGCACTGATATCGAGACTAGGGGTATTTACGAGGCGGATTTCCACCCGCAAGACCTTCCCGTTGATGATGTTACTCACATCCTCTACTCCTTTGCAAACATCACGGAAGACGGCGAGGTGTAAGTAAAACACACTGCTGCCGTCAAGACCCCGTCAGATGTAAGACTAACAGCCCTCCATAGAATATCCTCCGACCCATATGCAGACATCGAAAAGCGCTACAACACCAGCTCGCGGGAAGGGAGCGACAACAACGTCCACGGCTGCGTGGAGCAGATGTTCCTCCACAAGAAGAGAAACCGTGGACTCAAGATCCTCCTATCCATCGGTGGCTGGAACTACTCCAAAAGCTTTCGCGGCCCTGCTTCTACTGAGGTCGGTCGTCAGCGCTTTGCCTCGTCGGCTGTAAAGCTCATGGGGGACTGGGGCTTTGACGGGCTGGATATTGACTGGGAGTACCCAGACAACGCTGCCGAGGCGCGAGACCTAGTGCTGCTCCTGGAGGCGTGTCGGGAGGAACTGGACAAGTACGCGGCGAAGCATGCACCAGAGTACCACTTTATCGTCACGGTCGCAAGCCCCGCGGGACAGTCGAGATATGAGAAAATGGACCTGGAGGAAATGGACCCGCTCGTCGACGCGTGGCATCTCATGGCGTACGACTATGCCGGGTCATGGGATGAGACGTCGGGCCACCAGGCGGCTCTATACGCGAACGAGAAGAATAAGGACGCGACGAAGTTCAATACCGAGGAGGCGGTGGAGGCGTATATACAGAGCGGGATAGCGTCTGACAAGATTGCGATCGGAGTCCCGCTCTATGGGCGGTCCTTCTTAAAAACGGCAGGATTGGGGACGGAGTACTCCGGGGTTGGGGAGGGGTCCATCGAGAAGGGAGTCTGGCTGTACAAGGACCTGCCGCGGCCCGGGGCCACGGTGGAATGGGATGAGATCTCTGCGGCGTCATATTCCTACGATCCGTCGACGAGGGAACTTGTGTCGTACGACACGGTGAAGAGCGCTACCGTTAAGGGGGAGTGGGTGGTGGAAAAGGGGCTCGGCGGCGCCGTCTTTTGGGAAGCGAGCGGGGACAGACAGGGAGAGGATAGCCTTGTCAAGACGCTGGCGGATACAATGGGTCGGCTGGATAAGACGCAGAACCTCCTTGAGTATCCGGGCAGCGCGTATGCCAACATCAGGAACGCAATGGGGCAAGGCGCCTCTTCGAACTCTACGTCATCTTCGAGCCCTACACCCTCTTCAAGCTCTACATCCTCATCGAGTTCTACGTCCGCTTCGAACTCTACGTCATCTTCGAGCCCTACACCCTCTTCAAGCTCTACATCCTCATCGAGTTCTACGTCCGCTTCGAACTCTACGTCCTCTTTGAGCCCTACACCCTCTTCAAGTTCTACATCCGCTTCGAACTCTACGTCTGCTTCAATCCCTAGGTCCTCTTCGAGCCTTACACCCTCTTCAAGCTCTGCGTACTTTTCGATCTCCACGTCCGCTTCAAGCTCTACGTCCGCTTTCAGCCCTAGGTCCTCTTCGAGCCCTACACCCCCTTCGAGTCCTACACCCTCTTCGAGCTCTACACCCTCGTCGAGTTCTACGTTCCCGCAAGGACTCCGCATGCGCAGACGGTTCTGATAAATTTCTCTTCTACGAATATATATTTCTTTACCTCCTACCGGTCGGCCAGCTGTGGCGGAAATGAGGGGCGTTGCGGGCGGCTTTCCGTTTTCAACTGGGCGGTGTTGGCGTAATTTCAGGGATGCTCATCGGGTCTATGATATTGGAACTGTCGGATACACATGTAGACATCTCAGAGTAAAATAGAAGAATCTCATTTAAACCCCAGATTCTTCCTGTGAAGTGGCTGGACATAGATGACTTGCACGGCGTAAGTCACTGTAGGAGCAGGGCAGACGCCAGTTAAAAATTATACTCATGCACTCAGCATCCAGCTACTTGATACTACATTGACACAGAGATGAGTAAAGTAAAAGGTAAAGCTCCTGAGCATAATAGCTGTTCGCCGTAATTACCTAGCCACCCACGACCCATCAACCACCAGTCTAGAACATCCAGATGCCAAGGAGCACCGCGATACCAAGCATCGCGCTCTTCCCAGACATCTTCCCAGCAGATCCTCCCGGTGAATCCGTATCCTCCGCAGCATTGGCGCCCGCCTGGGAGACGGTGGCGGAGGCGGCGCCGTCAGTAATGATGCCCGTGCTGACGATGTCAGTGGTGAAAGTGGTGGGGCCGGAGACGCCGGACGCGTCAGAGGGCAGGTCGGTCGTTGGTGTGTCGGAGCCGGATTCGGTATCAGGGTCATCTTCATCACTATCAAGATCTTCACCGTCGCTGTCGAGACCTTCATCATCGCTATCAAGGTCTTCACCATCGCTGTCGCCGTCATCACTTTCGAGGTCTTCATCATCGCTGTCGCCGTCATCGCTTTCAAGGTCTTCATCATCGCTGTCGCTGTCATCGCTATCGCCGGAACCCACTGGTGTAGGAACATCGCCAGTCGCCGTAGAGATGGCAGTGCTATCCGCCAGTCCATCGTCTTCATCCGTGGGGGTGGCGCTGACCTCGTCGCCGAGGGAGGCGAGGGCACCGTCAGACGTGGCGGTCTGAGCCTCGGTGTCTACCGCGGTTGTGTCTGAACTAACGCCCGCGACATCGGAAGCGGAGACAAGGGCGTCATCAACCGAAGCAGACTGAAGAATATCACTAGCTGAAGCGGAGACGGTGGAGGCAGACGAAAGAGGATCCGAAGTTGAGGCAAGAGAATCGTCGGAGGCGGAACTATCAACGGCACTCGAAACCTGGGTAACATCGGATGCGAGGGCGGCGTCGGTGCTAGTGTCGGCGATGCTGTCGAGGCTGGCTTCATCGGTGGCAGTGGAAGTGGCCTCGGTGCCTGGAACGTCGATGGGATTCAGGCCCAATGCGGCGTCTGTCGTCACGGCCGCGGAGGAGGCTGGTTCCAGCTCAAGGGCGTCGGTCTGGGCGACGTCGCCGTCAACCACGGCGGACGTGACCTCGGCGCCAATATCAGCGGCCTACAACTCTCGTCAGAAAACGGATTATAACTCGAAATCCAGTCAAAGATTCACTTACGCTCGTAGATACTGCCAGACCATCCGAGACAGAAGAGACAGCCGTCGGCTCCGCGGGCTCCGCTTCGCTCAGCCCGCTTGGACCGGTCTGGATGCCTCTGTCAACCGTGCTTGTTTCAACGGCATCAACTGCCTCTTCTGTCGGCTGAGCAGGAGCATCGGCTTCAGCGTCGTTTGAGAGAGTGGGGAATATCGAAAGCTGATCGCTGCTGAGCGGGATAAAGCTCCCCGGAGGGCTGCCGGCATCTCCTGCATTGGAGTCATCATCGCCGGCATCACCCGCAACTGCGCCACCAGTGTCGGGATTGAGGCTTCCAGCGACCTCGTCGGCGTCCTCGTCTTCGTCATCGTCTTCGTCATCCTCATCCTCATCCTCATCCTCATCCTCATCCTCATCCTCAACCTCAACCTCCTCATTCTCAAGAACATCGTCGTCCGAAGGCTCGACGGCAGTTGGGACTCCGCCAGCCCCCTGCTCAGGTACAAGGTCAGATCCCTCGACTTCGTCATCTTCCGTAGGCTCGACGGCAGTTGGAACACCGCCATCCCCTTGCTCGGGTACGAGGTCAGATTCCTCAAATTCGTCGTCTTCCGCAGGCTCAATGGCAGGAGAGTCATTGTCACCTTGCTCCTGCGATATGGCGCCACGGGCCTCGCCATCATTTTCGTCGCTTGCACCTGGGACTTCATTCAAATCGCTCGCTTGGCTGGCCGGAGAGTTGCTGGCTTCTTCGTCCTCCGCGTCACCGCCGTTAGCCTCACCCTCGGCCTCATCCTCACTATCTCTAGCAGCCCTAGCACCACCAATGCTGAAGGTATCAGATGTGACAGAATTGTCCTCCGAGTCGGTAAGAACTAGCTCAAAATCTCCAGCCTCGACACCAGGGGTAAACGACACCGAGCCGGAGTTGTCGATGCCAGCTTAGAGAAAAGTTAGCCCGGCTGGCACATACATCAAGGAATTCCAACTTACAAGCTACCTCCTGCGCCTCATCGGCGCCAGCGTCACCACCAGCAGGGACAAGGCTAATATCGAGGGGCTCGATCAAGCCCTCGGTCTCCCACTGGACGGTAAGCTCCTCGTCGACCTCCAAGACCTCTCCGCCGGCCGGGGCCAGGAACTCGGCTCTGGTGAGAGCAATGCCCGAGAGCAGCGCCAAGGTTGAGGTGCGCATAATGAAGGAAGAATGCAAGATTGAATGAAAGGGTACGGTCGACGAGAGGAATGCAGTTGACAAGGACGGGATTAATAAAGACAAAGGAATAATGAGTGTAACTCTAGGTATTCCAGACCTGAGGATGTCGCTGAAGGAATGATACAAAATAAGCTGACCGGCAGTTGTTCAAGAAGAGAATACAGCTCGAATTGAAGATCACCAAAAAGAAAGAATATAAGTATACAAGAAGAGAAGAGAGAAGGAAAACCAAAAGACAGGCCGGTGGGATGGAAAGAGAGACAGAAGAGGCCAGCGCAAACTTAGAAAAATGGAATGGCTTATAAGAGATGCTTGACACGGGTAGAGATCCGCGACGGATGTGGTCTGAGGCGGTGAGTGAGGTCAGGGATATCCTCCCTGACAGTTACCCCCGGCATGGAGACGGGGTCCCATGGACTTTGACGTGCCAAGGTGAAGCGCTCCGGCCCTCAAATCGCCTGGGATAGTAAACATTTTGCTACGACACGTAGCCAGTGGGAGAGCGAGCATTAACTGGAGCCGAAACATAGCAGGTACGAGTGAGGCGATGGGAGAAGATCATATCGCGCCAGGCAAGCCCGGTTGAAAGGCCCGCGGCATGTGCAGCAGGGCAGTGCTCCAAGGATCTTCGTGAGAGACGGCATAGGATAGAGGGCAGTGGAGTCCTAGAGGCTGAGATCCGAGAAGGTAATCCTGGGCAACGGGGTCGCGATCCAGAAACAAGGAAAGCACAAGTCCGGCTGCCGGCCCCGTGGTGCAACTCCACGAGCATGCGAATTTGATCGGGTCAGGGGTCTACGGCGGACGGAAGCCCCGTTACGTCGTCACAAGCCCGGGCTCGAAACAGCGCAATGCGACATAGCTATTGTTGGTATGCCAGGCCGGGTATGCGACCGATAGACGATACTCGGGATTTAGGTTGCAATTGTGGGTCGACGTTCTGAGACGCGGCCGGAGGAGATCAAACATTCCGGCCGGGACCCGCATTGTAAGCGACCCCCGTGCCCCCGGGTCGTCGATGTTAGTGATTTTGGCGCGACGCCCAGCAATTCCTTAACAACCTCGGGCCGCGTGGCCGTCTCCGGCTGTTGCACCCCAGACAATAGGGTTGTGTCAAAGGTCCCGTCAGGGCGGAAGCTTCAAGTGAGGGTCCGACCGTTTCACCCTGCATCGGAGCATTCCGAGATGGGTGAATGTTCTCGATCGGGATGGGTCCCGATCGGGGTCATGCACGCTATACGTGGTGATTCGGAGCCATTGCCCACTGCGGTGTTTTTACCGGCAAAGAGCGCTGAGAAGGGTATAGAAAGGTGTAGCTGCAAGGCCATCAATCGTAACCTTGCTATAACGCGCGGGTGAAGATCAGTATCCTAGTGATGGCGATGGGAATTCAGGATGCAGATGCGTGGCCCGGTCGTAGTCGCCGATCCATGGCAAAATTGTCTGTCCCAATCCTGTGGGTGACCGCAGTTGGTGCCGGCCGCAGTGGCTAAGTTTCACGTGCGAACTTGCAACCATGTCGTAAAGGATGACGTCGGTCGCCGCCCCACCAACCATCGTGACAGCAGCCCAAGAGCATCTCGAGTCTCGACAGCGACCAGCGCGGAGATACCCCAACTGCCACAATTCACCATAGGAACCAGTGAATGATCTTATACTTACCGCATCGCCACTCACAGCATCGCCGTCTGACAACCGTACAACATGCCAGCTTCGGGAAGGCCCCCAAACTACTGTAGGTCGCACCCCGTCCCCACCACCGCTTATCCGACCAGAGCTGACCTCACCAGACGCGATCCTCGAGATCTCCGAGTCAGCCTCAGCCCAGGAAATACGCGATGCCTACAAGCGGTTCGTCTCCCCGCATCACACAGCCCCCCAAGCGCACACCGCTAATAAACTCCCAGCGCCGCCCTAAAACATCACCCGGACCGCGTCCCCGACACAAGCCCCGACCGCGAGGCCCGCACCCGCAAGTTCCAGCTCGTTAACGACGCATACTACACCCTCTCGGATGCCACCCGCCGCCGCGACTACGACATCGAGCGCCGCCGCCACCCCCCTCCCCGTACCGAGAAGCCCCCCGCCGAGGAGGAGCCCGAAGCGGAGTTCGGCGCGGCACCACCCGGCGCCGACGCCGGCGGGGCGCAAAGCGCGTACTCGTGGGCGTGGAACTTCTTTACGGGCCAGGGGCAGAACAGGGCGCAGGCCGAGAGCCAGCAGTTCGGGGACGTGTTCGAGGAGATGTTGAGGGAGGAGGGCATGGCGGACCGGGGCGGGCGACCGACGCCGTCGTTCTGGAGCGTTCTTGGCGGCGTGAGTGGTGGGGCTCTGGGGTTCATCGTCGGGAATGTGCCGGGGCTGGTGGCGGGCGCGGTCGCGGGGAATAGGCTTGGCGCGGTGAGGGATGCGAAGGGGAAGAGCGTCTATGCTGTGTTTTTGGTGAGATCTACCCCTTCCCTGGACCCGTGAGACAGTTGCTGACGTGAAGAAGGAATTGCCTCAGGATGATCGGGCGAGACTTCTTAGCCAGCTCGCCGGGAAGGTATTCAGTCATGCGACCGGCCTATAAGGTGAGGGTTGAAGCTATGATGGTGGTGCCCTGCAGACGAATCTTGCGTTCTCGTTTCTTGATTGAAGTGTGAGGCGTTATTCGTGTCTTCATAAAGGAACCTCTTGCAGTACAATTAAATCAACATTACTTACCTGTTTACCATCAGCTTTCGGGTCGAGCGATTACATCAATCATCCTGTTCTTGTGGGTATTCGGGGACAGTTCTTTTGACACATAATCGCACTGTCCGGTAATACCGGCCCGTGGAGGACTGCTTAACAATCAACTTTTTTTAACACGCCATCGCGCGACCTCCGAACGCCATCTCGACAACAGCTCCCGGTAAACCCTCAACCACGAACCTCGAAATCAAACCAGACATAATGGGTGCCCAAGCCTCTATCCCCGGTATGCGTCTCGCGCACCAACGCCCCTTGGACAGAAACTGACTCAATTGCGATTTACAGCTCCTGCGACTGCCCTGGCCGCCCCGGCCGCGGCCACGGAAACCTCCAAGCCCAAGGTGCGAACCGACCCGACTCCCCGAACATCCTGGATGTAGGACGCCCGGCTAACCCGGATCACAGCCCTGCTGCGTATGCAAGGACGAGAAGTCGCAACGGGACGAGTGCATGCTCATGTCCAAGGCCGCGGACCCCGAAGCCGACTGCAAGTCGACGATACTGCAGTACAAGGAGTGCATGCAGGGATTCGGGTTTAAGGTGTAAGGGTGCGATAGGTGTTTGGAAGCTGTTACGATAGACGGGCGTGTACAATATCTCCATCATAGACGCATATATTCGACGGCGAATAGAAACAATACCCACTCCTCAACAATGGCACCTGCACACAATCGACACTCCTACCTCATAAAGGCGACAGATGACACATGGGTGGGCTGGGCTAGGCCCCGGAATCGCTCTGACCTCGACACTCCACGTTCTCCAAGTCGACTCTGAGAGCCTCCTGCGCCCGCCCGTCATGCACAAGCGCCAGAAGTCCGACGAAGCGGCCGCACTGGCGATGCATCTCCCGGACCCTCCCATCGATCTTCTTCTCGATGTCCAGGACGGACGCCACCGCGGCAATATGCTTCTCCAATGCCTCCTTCTGGGCTTGTTTGCTAACCGGGGATTAATAAGAGTGGATCCGCCCCACAGTCCGTCACGGCGCATCAGACTCACGCTCTCTTGCTATCTGCGTCCAGTCGGGCCTCGATCCTCTTCTTGACCCTGTCTAGCTCCTCCGCGTGCTTGTTCGCCACCGTTCGTCGTCGCCTGTTCCGGCTCCGCTGGAGCTAGTGGGTCCGACGTCAGTTCCACTGCTAGTCGGTATATCGAGGGGCTAACATACCGTCGTCATCTTCTGCTGCGCGCTTGCAAAGATGTCCGTCGGGTCCTCCGACTCCGACGTCTCCCTGGAGTTCCTGGCAGCCTGCTTTCGCGGCATGTCGAGTGGGTGTACCGGGTATCTGAGACGAGCTATAGTTCTTGCTACAGCGAGATGGGGCGAGAAAAGCCAGAGCTCTCCTAGTGGTGACCACTGGTCAACAGATGCGTGAGATCAGAAAGGACTTCCCGACTCTGCAGCCTAAAATTTCGGCTCTCAGCTATCAGGCGTGCCATGTAATCGCAGGTGGGCGAGCTTGGGGCAGGCCGGGGTAGCTCCTTCCGCGCGGGACTTGGGTGTCGAGGAAAGAACAACCTGCGCTCTGCCATGCCCACCAGACCATGGCAGGCGCAACCGGGTAACCTGATAATTCCTAAGATAAAGATCCGAGGCGCCCTCCACTGTCTTGCTCTACCTGCGCCAGAGCCAGTTCTTCACCAGCATCAATCACTCCACGCTTGCGGCCGATATCAACCTCAGGATAAGAGAGTCCATCCACAGCAAATGTCAAGTCGGGCAAAGCCCACGGTACGCCCTTAAGAGAACCGCCGAGTCAGGTTTTGCGACCGGTTCCAACCTGGCCGCTTCCAACGTATCCTTCCATTCAGCGATAGAAGTTGGGTGCGTGGCAGCTGGGTCTCCAGCGTAAGTGCGCGCTGCTCCCCCTCGGCTAACTGCCGGGTGACGCAGGCCGAGGGCGCATCGTTTCTGATGCCGGGACCCACGGACACTGATACTTAACCCAAACTAGGAATTCCTAGCTGATTATCATTGCTTGCAGTGCGCTCACTACAACATCAAGTTGGGAATTTCCCCTCGCCCAAGAACAGCCTTCGGCAAATCTACCGAGTACATATCTTGCCCGCGGCGGCTCTTACTACCCCATATCTTTTCACGATCCGGTTTTTTCTTTAGGATGCCTGTTATCATTCCTTACTTGTTGGACAACTTATAAGATACCAATGCAACTAACACCAAGATATCGCACCAAACACTCACGGCAACTGCGATGGATTATATGAGTGCCGTCGCTATCCGTGGCCTTGTCCCAACGACGATAGTTCCATGGCCAGCCACGAGTACGTTTCTGCCTCGAACACTTCGTCACCTCGTATCTACCCCGGAGACCAATATTGCTTCCCCACACTCGATGATACGGCGGAATGCACCTTGTTATCTTCTTTCTGGTAAAGTCGGCCATCCCCGCATGCGGGGTCCGATCCCTGGTCTTGATCCTGGGGCAAGCGGCATCTACAAACGGCACTCATTAGAAACGGCCATTGTCTGATATAAACGAGCCTCAGTTCATTTTCTTCTGCTACTAGGTGTCTTTCGTCGATTGGGCAAACTCACTTGACGCCTGTTCGCCCGCCAAGAGCCCGTACCATCTTCTCAGTTCCACATCCCTGCTCTTCAGAATGAGTCTCTTCAAAATCAGCCTCGCCCTCCTCGCGGCCCTCGGTCACACAGCCGCCGAACGTATCTCTGAGCACTGCGACGCAAAATGCCGAAGCACTTTCCACTCGGCGTTTGCCGTCGAATCCAAACAATGGGTCAACAATGACATGGCTGCGGATTCGTTCTACTCAAACCCGCCAAATATCTCCGAATATGCCGCCGGCGACATCGTCAAGTGGGAGGATCTCTCGGATGACGACACCTCCACCATCTGGTCCATACCCGGTGGCATGTCGTTCTCCAGGTTCATTTATATGACGGTAGACGCGGACGGCACGCCTATTCCCGCGTCAGCCTTCGTGCTGCTTCCATTTGCGAACCCGCGCGGGGCCGATGAGCCTCTACGCACGGTTGTATGGACCCACGGTACCGCCGGAGGGGTCCGCAAATGCGCACCCTCCAACCACAGAGCTCTCTACTATGAATGGGAGGGGCCGTTTGCTCTCGTGCAGCAGGGCTTTGCCGTCATTGCCCCGGACTACGCAGGCCTCGGCAGTGACATTCCTCAGGGCTTCATGTACGAGGCGGGTACTCTGCACGCCGAGGATGCTGTCTTTAGCTTACTGGCTGCCCGCCAGATCCTCGGCGACATCATCTCGCACGAGTGGGTCGTCGTCGGCCATAGCGAGGGGGGCTTGTCGGCGTGGCGCACCAATGAGCGCGAAGCCCGAGAGGGCAAGGCCACCAGCGGCTTCCTCGGTGCAGTCTCGCTCGCTCCTGCGCTCCGGCCCCTTGAACTCATCCCCAAATCGTTTGAGCTGGCAGATGGAGGACCGGTTGGGGATGTGGTCTCCATCTACTTCTTGCAGTCGCTAACGAGGATCTACCCTGACCTGCGCGCCGAGGACTACTTCAGCGACACTGTTCTATCCCGCATCAAGCTCGCGGACCAGGCGTGTCTGCGCGCGGGCGGTGGTCTCTTTGGGGACCTGACTATGGACGAGCTGTACAAGAACACCAGCTGGCTCACGCACCCAGACGTCCTCGACTGGGACAAGCGCTACAACAACCCCGGCCCGCATCCGCTCGCCGCCCCGATGCTCGTCGTCCAGGGCGTCGATGACCCGCTAACCTACGCGAGCTTCACCGAAGACGACTTCAACAAGACCTGCGAGGAGTATCCCGAGTCTAACGCCGAGCTCGCGCTGTATGAGAAGCTCAACCATGATGTGGCGGCTCAGGCTTCCCAGGCGGAGTATATCCGGTGGATCAACGACCGGTTCGAGAATGTGCCGGTTGAGAAGGGGTGTAAGTGGAGGACGGTGAGGCCTGCGACTGAGAGGTTCTCTAAAATGCAGCAGTACTGGGAGGCCACGTTTATCTGGGATTAATCCTACGAAGTGAGTCGTGGACGGGAGGTAGAGAGATTGAGAGGGAGTTAGTATTGTTAAGAATGCGGTGCCTCCACCCGCTGTACCCCCATTGGTCGCTGTCTCATTGGCGGCTACAAACAGCATATCGGACATACCTGCGATTTGATCTTCTACAGTGCCCACTTCTGTCCACGCCAACGGATCAGCGTGGCCTCCTTATCAGCGCTGTTCAGGTGGAAGCACTTAATATTTTTAACCGTCTAACACTGGGTCTGCTGCCGTGCCTACTTCTCTGTC
Source organism: Scopulariopsis brevicaulis (assembly GCA_017657125.1). Classification (NCBI taxonomy): domain Eukaryota; kingdom Fungi; phylum Ascomycota; class Sordariomycetes; order Microascales; family Microascaceae; genus Scopulariopsis; species Scopulariopsis brevicaulis. The sequence goes on from JAGFNX010000392.1 coordinate 34,812, forward strand.
TACGCCCTACGGCCAGTATCACACCATAGGCGAGGAACATCCCGAAAGGGCCTCCTATCAAGAGACAACTCCTATCAAGAGACAAACGCCCCACCATCCTTGCCCTGTCTCGGCGGTGGTAAGAAGCGTGGTCATTAACAAGAACTCGTGCTAGGCCAGTCCAGCCCGCGGCCATCACAAGGCGCCAAACCCTTTTAATCTGGTGCTCGGGAGAGACATCCGCCCATGTGTGACACATCCGTTTGTACCCAGTAGTGGTGGATGAAAGAAAGTAAGTACTACGTGCAAAACAAGCTTAAATCTACCCCCCAAGGCTTCTGCCGATCCGGGCGAACGTAGCCTGTCTGGATAGATCAAGACGTGGGCAGTGTTGTTCTGCGGCCTTCGAGAACCCCTTGCGAACCGCGCGACCTTGGTCCAGGAACCCACCCCCATCTCGATATTTCCCCAAATCTGCAGCGTGACACCGGTGGAAGGTCAGTCCCGGAGAGCCACGAGCCTAAATAATCACCCGTCAGATGTACCCTCGAATCCCCGATCCCCCTCCGCGGACGACGTCATGAGAGCGCGGCGGGGTGGCCGAACACGAGCCAATAAAACCAGCGGCCGCCCTGCTCCGCCCGTGACGACGTCATCGGACACCCCGACGGAGCCGGCGCCGAGCCAATGAGCTGCGCGGGCCCCGGCCCTCATGACGACTGCCACTCGCGTCCCTCACTTTATTTCCGCCAAGGAGGTTGGTTCCACAGACCATGCGAGATTTCGCATTCCCGGCGCCCGTTCGTTGGGGAATGCTTATATTATCTGGGACCCTTCTCCCCTCCACTGCCCCGATCTTGGAATGTTGGTCTAGTTTTCGCCACTTTAAATCCCCCGATCACCGCGAACGATACCCACGTCTTCTCAAACCTCAGGAACCTCGAAGTCAAAGTCGTTTGCCGCCCTGGCTAGTGAGGTCCTAGTGCGCCATTGCCGCTTGCCACAATGTGTACGTACCCCTGTGTCAAGATCGTCTTCAAACTGAACTCACTAACACGGCGATGCCATTCGCAGCGCATTACACCACCTGCCACCATCACCGCCATAGCCATCACGGCTGCAGCTGCAAGAAGCGCGTCTACCTCGACGGGCCCCCAACCTACCCCTCCAAGACGATAAGCCGCCGCACGACCGTCATCGACCTCCCCGACCCCCCGCCCTGCCCGCCCTGTCCCCCCGTCATCGAGCGGCCCGCCCTCCCCCCGCCGCCCCCAACGACCATCTACGAACCTCCTTGCCCGCCCGCGCCCCGCCCGCCTTCGACCTGCCCGCCCCCTCCGGAATCCGAGCCGGCCGTGATTTCCGTGGACGTGGAGTCCTCGTCCTCCCGCTCCTCGCGGCGCACCAAGAAGAGTAAGAGCCGGAGCCGGAGCCGGCGCAGGGACAGGGATCGTGACAGGGAGGTCTACGTCGAGAGGGAGAGGGTCGTGCCTGTGAGGGTCGACGTGCCGTACAAGGTCGAGGTGCCCGTGCCGTATCCTGTGAGGGTGGACCACCGGCCTGCGTACCGGTATGTGGACGTGCCGAGGCGGGAGAGGAGTCGGAGTCCCGAGTCGAGTGTTTGCGAGAGTGAGTTGTTGGTGATTGAGGATCGGAGGCGGGAGAGGTCGAGGTGCTAGGCGGCGGCGCTACGCCTTGCCCGGTTGGCATTGGGGTTATAGGTGTTTCTTTGGTGTTCTTGGTACGGGTTTACATTTGCATGAGCGCTATTGAGGATATATGGGCATGGTTTCTTTTGCGCGGTACGAGATACACGATGATATAACAATACACAACCTACATACACACGAGCTCTGGCTGGACGATGAACCCGTGCGGTGATATCCTATAGTTCTTGCTTATGGCTCAACAGATTTGGGCAGGACATAGCGTCGAGAGATCCAGGCAGTATATCCATGGCGTAGTTTGTGAGTATGTTCGCACACATTACTGCGGACAGAAAAAGGCCTGTCATTCAGTACAGAACGAAGACATGAAAGCGTGCAAAACAGGTAAAGGACGAAGAGAAAGGTCCTTGCACACGACGCAACGAAGCCAAACATTCCAATCAGTCGCCCACCCAGATGGATCCGGCTCATCCGACGCACCGATGAGAGGATATCGCCCGCCTCCACCATGGGCGTCCCCGCGCTCCAGGTTTCACATACGGCGCACATGAGCATGCGACCATCCGGATCATATCCGCAGTGTTCCCTTGGAAACCTGCAGCGTCAGCATCCCTGCATGGGGGCACGGTATCGTCGAGTGCCGTCACCTGCGAGGTTAAAGTGCGGCGCACGAGCACGGACATGCGGTTCATCGCCGGCAAGTTGAGAACCGCCGCCGTGCATCCTTACATGTACAGCTGGTGGAACAGAGCTTCAGTTCCGCCTTGATGCAGGAGCTGGTGACGGACGCTTCTCTCCGAGCGGCATGCCATGCCCGCATGCACAGCAACGAAGTTTCACCGTGCCTGGGCCAAGGCAAGAGATTGCACAGAGCAGACGGTCTTGACGATACCGTCGCTATCCTTTCCCGAGCCGCGGCCCTATTTCCAATGTTAGTCGCAGGCCCCGCAGGAATCCTGAAACGGAGACGAGACTTCCGCCCCTCTGCCGAGCCATTTGAGCGGACGCTACCACACATCGAACATCGTTTCAGATACATGAAGAATATATTATTCTTCAACTCGGCGGGTCGGCAAGGAGATCATCTCCGACGCTATCTCGCTGGCGCTGCACGAGGCGGCATTGTCTCGCCCCCGAGCGGGGCTTTGAGCCATCCGGTGAGCGACGTGATTGATAATAAACGGAGCCAAACTCCAAGGTAAGATAGGATTCCCCCGGGGGATAGATATAATAGGAGACGCCGGGGCGATATCCTCCGGCAGGCCTACCGAGAGGCCTGGCAATCACACCTGAAGCTCAAGCCGTCTGCCAGGCGTGGGACTGCCGCTTGGCACGAGTTTAAATGCGATAAGGGCGCATCGCACAGGCCGGATGATGCCCCCGGCGCGGTTTCAAGGGCGGCGCGTTGCCCAGCGTCGCCGTGGTCTGGGCCCGTTGAGATGGCCAAGTAAGTCTGGGACGGAATCTCTCTCAACGCGAAGGACTTGGAACGTGTTCCAGAAATCGCTACCCCAGCGCCCCGAAACCACGCGGCACGTCTTGCTGGATTTCGTAAGTTGGGCCGCGCTTGTCCCAGACCGACCGAGGTAGTCGTATCCGTCCGAGTCAAGCACGAGGCGATGGCCCGTCGTTGCTGGGGTCCGTCCACTGGGAGCGGGTGTCACTGCTGACCACGCGACAGTGCGGGAGAGCCTGTTCCTAGGCTAGCTGACGGCGGGAGCCTACAATCCCCACCACGGTACGCCTATATGTTCTGCTGTGCTACTTCGCAGTGTCGCCCCGACCGAACTCCGGTATCATGCTGCCACTCTGGTGCTGACAGGCAGCCACGGATCTCTGGTCCAGACGAAAAGCGATGGTGAAGCGCAAAAGCCCGCGACTCGCCCAGCGCTCGCAGCGAAACACCCAATCAGCGACCGTCTCCAGGGGTATGACGTGCATTTTCCCAAAGCGGCAGGGGATTTGCCCTTTGCGTAATTTAAGGGAGCAAGCGGCACGCACTCTGAAATGGCGGTCAGCCAGCGGCCCCTCCTCGTTCCTGCATCGAGGTCACGCCCCACTGTCGCGTCCCTGCGATCGGACGTACAGGTGTGCGACCTGATTGGCGGGCCTCTGTTCGGGCTGTTTCGCCCAGCGAGCTGGATGTCGCTTGTGTTTTATTGTATTGTATTGTAATTTATTTTTATTTTTATTTCGGATGGACACATCCGGGAGGGATTGGACTGGATGGGGCGACTGGCTGGAGATGGTGCTCCACAGTACCTCGCGATGGCCTGGCTGAATTTGATGCGGCTGGAGGAACACGTCCGGACGCGAGGACGCTTGGGCAATCCGGCTCTCGCGCGGGCCCAGCGTGGGGAAGGGGAAGGGAAGGGCACGGGAGACCCTCGCCTCAGGGGGGTCCACATGCCGGATTCGATCGCAGGCTTCCCCACGCGCGTGCCGGATGCGACCAAGATCGGAAATTACTTTACTGGGCGGAATATTTCGTGAGATATTCGGGGAGCCCGTATTATTACAAGGTACATGCACTGACGAGGTAAAAGCACAGGCGTTGGAGTCCGCCACTCAAAGCCACGGGGCACATCATCATTAAACGCCCTCGTCCACGGCCCCTGACCCCGGATTTGGTGCGGGACCCCTTCGCCTGCCGCTGCCAGTGTCCCGGGCGCCGTCAGTAATTTACTTGTACGACTCGACTGGCCCGTCACTTCTTTGCACGGGCCTGTTCGAGTGCCTGTCAGTTTCACAGGGGATGCAGCCTTCCTGGGGTATCACCGCGGGCAGCCGCAGGGCCAGTTCGTCTGGGGAAGGGAGGATGCAGGCTGACGCTCGGGGATCCCTGTCGGCTCGGAATACGAAGAGCTAAAACGGTCATGGCGTTGTCGTAGTGCCTGCCTGCTGTTCCGAGTTCTGACCCATGCTAAAGAACAGGGCCATTGTTTCCAGACAGTGTTTCTCTGTTCCGTAAAACACCTTCGCTAAGAAGCGGGTACTGAGAAGCGGACGCGAGTAGTATTGATGTCTCCAAAAGCAACCGAGTCATTCCACGCTTTTTCTCAGCACGCGGCGCCTCCCGTCTCAGAACCGCGGGAGCCGCCCTGTCTTGACTTGCAGACAGCGTTATTTTAGGTTAGAGTACCTGCAGCTCTAGCGCCAGCCTCCTGCATGATACATGAGGCCGGAGATGAGGGATGCGCTCGTGGCTTTTCGAGGGCAGTGGTGATAATAATAGCGAGGCTGACGGGTTCATCTGCGCCCCCGAGTCTCCGTGGAGAGGGCTCAAGCTACTCACTGATGTGAACAACACCTGGCTTCCGTTACATGTAACGTGCAAGTGAGGTGCCTCGTACCTTGTCGGACGGGACCCTCGCGAAGCGGTTAGACCTATCCCACCGATAAACTTTTGCGGCGCTAGACATCCCGAGGGCGCGCGCTAGTGACTTCAATAGCACGAGTGCCCATTATCCGGGCCGCGGACGAGGAGCAGCTTGACGTGCTTCGTTTGTTTCCAGTGCCCTAATGCAGGTGCCACAATGACCTCAGCGCCGCAGGACGGGACCCGCCTGTCATGTGCACTTATGCGCTAACGGCGGGTTGTGGACCAGGCGTAATTGAGACCAACGACGGCGAAATTGGCGGGGTGCTTCTCATCATCTCGCGCGGTGGTCCCCTGGACAATGTCGGGATTTTTGCTCCGTGTGGACGCGTGTGACGCTCCGAAACACCAGGACCGTTAGCGAGATATGTCCGTCCCTTTCCCCGCTGTATCGTGTCAGTTTTGTCGATTCAACGATTTTGAAGATTCTGAAGCCGCCGCCCGGGACTCGCGAATTTCGACCCACGCGTCTCCACAGCTCGTACATGCGTCCTCCAGGCTCCGCCAACGGGTTGAAGATCGGATGGATGGCACCATGTGACGCTAACTTCGGACATTGCTCGCCACTCTGAGCCTGGCCCCTCCGTACATACTGTAGTAATCCATCCTACCCGCCGTGGGGTACACCCGTACAAGGAGAGACAGCCAGATTGCCGTCCCAATTGAAGTACCTCTCGCGGCATCTCGGTATTAGGCTCTCCCGCCGAGGGGCGTTACTCTCGGCCGGGCGCAATGTAAATCAGGGTCGCACGGAGAAAAAGAGCCACCCCGGCATCGACAGAGGGGGGACACCGAGTAGGTAACAGTGACAGGCTTTCACGGCACCCGAGACCCCCCAGAGCCGGGTGCGACCTTGTGCATCTGAGGGGATCTATTGGCCGCCCGCGTTGCGTGCCATGTCGCAGGCCATAACCCCCAGACATACCCGGAGCCTCCTGGGATCCGAGGCCAGCATCTATTTTTGCTGGTGTTCGAGACCCTTCGCCTTGGCTGCTTCTCTGGCATCTGCGATGCTTAGAAGCCCTCCCCGCTTCACCGGCATCTGCCCCGGGGTGATGTTTCCAAGTGGACGACGGATCCCGCCTGAAGAGACTCTCTGGACCTCCGGGCTCTCTGCTGCCACGTATACTTGTGATATTGGAAACAGCCATGTCAGCCGGACTGGCAAAGTTGCGACAGCATGTCGTCAGACCCAGGCCTTCCCCAATCCTGCAAATCCTACACGCTCTAAGCCTCCCATACATGTGCTATCTTCGGCGTGAGCATTAGGCGATGCTCCCATGCTTGCGAATGGCAGCCCGTGTTCCGCGGGAGATGTGGGTGGGCGGAAGAGGTACCCCGTGCTGATCTGCGTTTCATTCACACAGTATTTCCGGCTGATGGAACGGGACATGAAGGATCTAGACTCTCATCGCCGTCGAAGGTTGTCGATGGCGGAATTCCTCGCCTGAGGGATATCTGTAGGCACTGCGTGAATGTTTGAGAGTAACGATGATTGGAGATGGAACGCTATGATGGCTCGAGAGCTCAAGAGAAACTCGTGGTTCTTCTGATCCCCTTGTCTCTGCCGTGTTGAGCCGCTACGGCTCTGGCTCTGGCCCCTGCGCCAGGTGCTAGCCAAGCCGGTCGGCCCCCCACACACTAGGCCCTTCCAGTACGCCTGCAAAAGTACATTCGACCTTGATTTGTGCACTTTATTCCTATCCGTATTGAGCAGGGACAGGGGACAAGGGACTCCACTCTCCGATTTCCCTTCCTCATGCTCAATCGTCGGCCCTTCGCCCCATCCTCTCCCCCCTGCCCCATCTTCGACACCATTCGTTCTGGAACTCCTACCGGGCCTGGGGCGCCTGGCAGTTCTCCTCTCCACCTTCGTTCATCCGAACCGTGTTCTGGCCGTAGATTCTGGCCAAGGACTCACACAGCACAAGGTAATACTCGCCTCGCCCGGTTCGCATTCGCTCCCGGCCTGCCCCGTGACATTCACCCCAAAACAACCATTCCCTTTGTTCTACGCCTTTGCTCCGGTGTTTTGGCATTTTCCCTGCTTTCTCATCACCTCTGCCTGCTCGGCCCAATTCAACGTGGACTGGTCCACTGATAATAGACGTTTAGTTCGCAGGAGCGAGTGGGCATTTTCGGGCTCTGAAATCCTCTGGCGCTCGTCGATAGCGAATCGCGCCCAACCTCGGTCGAACTCTTACGACGCCCGACACGTCGCTTCGACCACGTCCGATCTCTCAATACGCCTCATACCGAATGAGCCGAAGCGCGTCTGCAGTAATTCTCCCAGTATCAGCTCGCCCACTACCCGTATCCTCGAAAGCACCGCTCGACACACATCACCCACACCCCCATGAGCCTACTCCAACATCTATTTGCATTTCCCCCTCATCGCTTTTGCTGACGACTTTCTTCCGCCACCTAGTTTGCTTGCATACTCTCCGAATGACGCGCGAATCCGTCGCCAACCCGCTACATCCACGAAGCCTCCAGTAGGCTCTTCCTCCGACTCGCCCTCCGAGAGCGCGACCATGGCTGGACCTGTACCAACATCGCGGGGTCCCGGGCAGCTGCCTATACGAACCTCTTCGATCGACTCGGCCATTTCGGCCATTTCTTCGAAGTCGGTGTCTCAAAAGGGCCTGGATGGCCTCACTAGCGATGCGGACATTGCCCATCTGATCAAGACGGCGGGCACCCCCGAGGCCGTGATACAGTACCTTCTAAAGGAGAAGAACTCGCAGGCCCAGCAGAACTCGCAACTATGGCGCTTGGTCGACAAGCAACGGGCCATGATCCTTGGCCTCAACAAGGATCTCGAGCGAGCCCTGAAGGACAAGGAGAAGTACCGCAAGAAGATGAAGGAAGTCATGGCCTTGCCTGGGTTCGGAAAGACGCCAGGTAACGGTAACGCCGCCGGCGCTGCCCACCCGGGTGGCAGGGATCCTAGGAGGCGCCTAGGGAGTGATGGAGAGGCCATCAGGAATCACTCCATGGATGACACCGTTCCGGAGTCTCCCATCATGGATTCGGATAGCCAGAAGCACTCCCCCATTGACATGACGATGGCGCCGTACCCCATCACGCCGCCCGCCGACCAACCCAACGCCCCTTCATCTGCTGTGGCCGAGATCCTGAACCCCGCGCGGGCGATGCCAAGGCCGGAAGAGCATGCCTTGGACCAATACAACCATGAGGCTGAACTGCAGGCGGCCGATTACGCGCGAAAGGAGGTGCACAACTCACAGATGAAAGACTTACCGATCAACATGTCCTTACCTCCATCCCGAAGCATCCCTAGCGAGCCTCCGAGCAACCCCCCTCCCCGTCCGCCTCCCGCACCGCCGACCACCGCTTCGCAAGGCGAAGAGGGCCTTAACAACTTTCCTGCACCGCCTCCGAGAAAAGCCCCACCCACGCCATTGCAGCTTGCTGACCGCAAGGAGCCGGGCTCCAGCACACCCGAAGACGACGATTCCGATACCGACTTCGATGATATCCTCGAGGTAGACGGTATGGGGGATGATCGGCGTGGCCGGCGAAGGACTCGTGAGGAAGATGAGCACAAGCGTGAAATAGCGGCTCAGGAGGAAACGCAACGGATAAGCCAGTCAGGAAAAGGCAAGTCGCCACAGCCGCCACCATCGAATCTGGACCGCCAGGATTCAGCTACGATTCCGCTCAGCCCTCGACGGGTCCCACCCCCGATCACTATCAAGAACGAGATGCAGGCCTCGCTGGATGGGCTTATGAACGATCTTGGCGGTCCTCCGTCTCTTCATGCCCAGGGTCTCCCAGCGAGCCCTCGCCCCTTCGGTGCGGGAGCTGGGATGAAGCAATCCCTATCGTCCCCCCCGCTCTCTCCCCGTACACAGCCCTTGGCAGCGAACGGAGCACCGCTCTCCCCACGCCCGCCTCGACAGCCTATCCCCCTCCCTCCGAATACCCCGCTCGCGAATGCTGCCCAATTATCAAGCTTGAGCAGCCCGATGCCACGGAATACGCCCAGGCCACCTAATTCTGCGAAGCCTGGCTCGGGCGCCGCCGAGCCGCCCAGCCCAGTGAAGCAGAGCCAAGATAGTCCCACTGAACGCACCGCGGTGTTCAAGGGGTTTGCGACTGAAGAGCACCCGAATCTGCTCCTGCCGCCTAATGCGCTCTTCTCCATCGAAGTGCGTGTGGCGTCCTCTCGAATGAAGCCGTCGAGAGCTAGTTTGATTTCTCTTACGCAGCTTGAGGAGGATCCTGTTTTCACGCTTGCTATCTTCTCCCGTGTGGACGGTGGTGAGCTTTGGCGTGTCGAGAAGGACTCGGCTTCGCTTGCAAAGCTCGACCAGAGGATGAAGCGGTGCTCGGCTTTCACTGCCAGAACCCCCGACCGGGCGCTATTCAGTGGGCACTCGCCTGCCAAGCTTGATGCCAGGAGAATTGCCCTTGACCAGTACATGGACGAGTTGCTGAACACGCCGCTCGATATGGACATTGCACTTGAGCTTTGCAAGTACCTATCGGCTCACGCGCTACCTCCCAATTCCGGGGAAGCTGTTTATGCGAAGACGGAAGCTGATTCTGGGAACCTTCGCACCGGTGCGGGTGGTCGTCCCCTGATCAGCGGCTATCTCACCAAACGCGGCAAGAACTTTGGTGGGTGGAAAGCGAGGTACTTTGCCTTGGACGGGCCGGTCCTCAAGTACTACGAGACTCCAGGAGGCGCCCATCTTGGCACGATAAAGCTGCAGAATGCCCAGATCGGCAAGCAGGCCCAGAATTCCGAGACTCAGTCCCCAGCTCGACCGAACAACTCGGACGAGGACAATCAATACCGCCATGCGTTCCTCGTTTTAGAGCCTAAGAAAAAGGACTCGAACAGCCATGTTAAGCACGTGCTGTGTGCAGAGAGCGACCAGGAAAGGGATCAGTGGGTCGACACGCTCCTTCAATGGATCGATTATCGTGAAGGCGAAGACGACCCGGCAGCGAAGCGTGGAGCCCATGACCGGCAGGGCGCCTCTGAACGACAGAAAGGACAGGCCAAGAAGAAGCGAGAGCAGAGCAAGTCTCATCACCAGCAGTCCAACTCGGAGACGCTCATTGGGGTGAGCTACGACTCGACCACTGCCGGTGATACTCCTCAGGGCAGTTTACAGCGGCCCAAGACGGGCGGCGCCCCTTCAGATCGGCCCAGGACCGCCGGTGGTGAACGGCCCAAGACTGGGATGGGACTCCCCGGCAACCCCCATGACGCCGACTTCCAGGTGCCCACGATATCTGCTCCTCGCGACCCTCAGATTATCTCGGATTCGTCGATGTGGGGCAGCAAGACGGCGCTTGCGCCTCCGACGGTGGAGGAGAAGAAGCAGCGTAAGCGGAGCTTCTTCGGCTTTGGCCCCAAGGCGCGATCGTCGTCGGAGGGGCAGGATTCGCTCTTTGGCAGTGACGGAGGCAGTGCCTCGACACCGCCCCAGAACGAATTCAGAGGGCCTACGCGCCAGGTATTCGGGGCGTCAGTGGCAGAGGCCGTGCGGTACAACGCGCCCGTGGACGTCCATGTGCCTCTACCTGCTGTGGTGTATCGGTGCATCCAGTACCTCGACTTTAGGAACGCCACGTTCGAAGAGGGCATCTTCCGACTCAGTGGTTCGAATGTGGTCATTAAGCAGCTTCGGGAGCGGTTCAACACGGAGAGCGATGTGGACCTTGTCAACGATGCCACGTATTACGACATCCATGCCGTTGCGTCCCTGTTGAAGCTCTACCTCCGAGAGCTGCCGACCACGATCTTGACGCGCGATCTCCACTTGGAGTTCTTGGCCGTTACGGAACTGTCCAACCTCAAAGACAAGGTCGCCGTGCTCAGCGAGCTTGTGCAGCGTCTTCCGCAGGCGAACGGGACCCTGTTGAAGTACCTGATCGCTTTCCTGATCAAGATCATCAACAACTCCGACGTCAACAAGATGACTGTGCGCAATGTCGGCATCGTGTTCTCGCCCACGCTCAACATACCCGCGCCCGTGTTCGCCATGTTCTTGCAGAACTATGAGCCCATCTTTGGCATCGACCCCGAGGAGTACGAGCTGCCCTCGCCCGCGCCGGACTCGGATGCCCAGTCGCAGCTATCCCAGGGCCCCCCTCGGCCGTCCACGTCCCAGGGAAACAGCGTGTCCCCGCACCGGCAGCGCATGGTGCACCCGGCAGCGGATCCTCCACGAGGGACGCCGACCCCACCCCTCCTTCACAGCCTGAACGAGGCTCGGGGTTCGTCTTCCACGCCGCCGCCGTCGTTCCCAACGGGTCGCCACGCAAGCGGCTACGAGCCCCAGTATATGAGCCAGCAGCAGCAGCGGCCGGCATATGAGGGCGGGTACAGCGCGCCTCAGGGACTCGACCCGAATAGTCTTTATGCCCCTCGGAATGCGAATCCGGGATATGACCGGCCTCTATACCCGTCGGAAGGCGGCGGCGGCGGCGGCGGTGACTTTAGCAAGCGGCGGGAGAGTTCGATCTTTGGCATGGGCAATTTGACTCCTCAGCAGTCGAAGAGCCGGCTCCGCGAGGAGACACTTTTCTGATCCAGCGTTTTTTTTTTCCCTCATTGCGTCTTGTTTTTTTTGTTGTTTTTTTTGACACATGGCGGTCTTCGCATCTCCTTTATTGTTGTACGACACGGACCTTGGCTCTGCGCTTTTGCGGCATATCATGTGTTTCCTTTTTGTCATTTTCCTTTTTTCAGTTGGATACCATTTGCGTCATCTATGCCGCTTGGCTATGAATGTAATACCTATTGATGATGAAGGGGGGGTTTATGGACCGTCTTGTCCCGGGGTGTTTCTATGGCTGGCAGGCGAGCCCTCGTGCTTCACCTGCGGACACCATCTGTACTCTGGGAGGACTGGGCCTTGGCGGGTTTGGAGCAACATGCTTGTATACTATTCCATCTTGGCGGGGTAGCATGGCAGGGAGCTTGCCGGCTATTCTGCCCGTTGCTTGGAGGGACTCAAGTTCGCACGATAGGCTTTTAACGTGTGCGATGGGCGCGCGGGAAGGAATAGTCGTCTTTTTATTTTCTGCTTCGTAGCAAGGCGTTGATGGGGCGCGGTCGCCCTAGGCGCGAGTGTCTGGGTTTCTTCTCGTCTTTGCTTCTTTCTTGGTTATATACCTGTACATACACGGCTTGGGTTCCTGGAAACGCGTTGGGCCCTATTTTTATTGACGAATGTCGGGTTTATCTCAGCATCTTCTCTAGACTATCTTGATCGGTGCTTGTTTCTTACGAGGTAGGACGCTGGACATCGGGTGTTGTTGCGCAAGCCGCAGTTGTCGGCAGTCGCGCGCCTGATTGGCCGGGATATATTACATAATCAACCGGAACATGTGACTCCGACGAAACCGATCGGCAAATCGGCAATCTTCCTCCGACATTTCGTTGTCCGTTGTTGCCGTATAACGCTATCATCCATCATCTGTCTTGGAACCGCGAGGACCATCCTGGTGTCTTGGCGGTATACGTCACGTCTTATTCTGTCCCTGCAGTCTGTGGGTGATTGTTTTCCCTCGGTGTGGGAGAGAGTGTCGCATCGCACGACGGTTCCGATTTCGCCGATCTCCGACGTGCGCCGGGTTAGGAGGGGCTGGGCGGAGAAGAAAGAATTGGGGAAAACGGGGGGAAAGCGGGTGAAACAGCGCCGGGAGAATGGACAGGACATCACGGGGATCGGAGGTGAGTCCCGCGACGGCGGGGACCCTCTCCCCGACGCCGTCCCCCGCCGCGGGGCCCGGAGCGGGGGCCAGAATCCCCGAGGCGTCGGCGTCGGGGGTCGTTTCGCCGCGTCGCGCGGGACTGGAAAGCGGGACGCCGGCCACGGGCCCGCACGGCGAGCACAACACACTCACGGCAGGCGAAGCGGCGGCCGAGGAGGCGAAGAGGCCGCGCGCGTGCGAGGCATGCAGGGGGCTGAAGGTGCGGTGCGAGATGGCGGAGGAGGGGCCATGCAGGCGGTGCAGGAAGGCGGGGAGGAGGTGCGTCGTTACGGTTCGGAGTCGCGGGGGGGAGAGGCAGAAGAAGACGGATACGAGGGTTTCGGAGCTGGAGAAGAAGATTGATGCGCTGGCGGCGTCGCTGCATGCGAGGGGCGGGTCGGAGCACGCTGGGTCTGCGGGTGGGGCTCAGAGTGGTGCGTCTCAGAGGGGGAGAAGCGATGCTAGTGCGGCCCCGGATTCTCCTGAGGTTTCGAGGGCATCGAATCCCATGATAAAGTCTATGCTTTCACACTGGGGTATCCCCGAGGGGTCGGGGTCTCCATGCCAGCACGCCGCCGGGCAGAAGAGGAAGCTATCCGACACGCAGGACCCACGGGCAGACGAGGCCTCGAAGCCGCCGAACCAACGCGGCACCTCCCTCGGCGACGACTACGTCGACGTCGTGGACCGCGGCCTCGTCACGCCCGAGCAGGCGGACGCCTTCTTCGCAAAGTACAACGACGTCATGGTCCAGCACTTCCCCGGCGTTGTCTTCCCACGGGACTACACCGCCGCGCGGTTCCGCGCCGAGAAGCCGCTCCTCTTCCTCGCCGTCATGGCCGCGGCGTCCTCCGACGCGGCGCCGGTGCAGAAGGAGCTGGTGAGGGAGCTCACGCGGGCGTTTGCGGAGAAGATCATCTGGGGGGGCGAGAAGAGCCTCGAGCTCGTGCAGGCGCTGTTCGTGACCGTCGCGTGGTACTACCCGCCCGAGAGCTTCGAGGAGCTAAAGTTCTACCAGCTCGCGCACATCGGCGTCGTCATGTCCGTGGACCTGGGGCTCGGGCGCTCGGCGGCGAGGGTGTTCCGCCCCGGCATCACGCCGTGGGGGAACCTGGGGGCCCTGCGCGCGAGCAAGGTCGACTCCGAGAGCGTCGAGGGCCGCAGGACGTGGCTGACGGCGTACCTTCTCGCCACGAACCTGTCGGTCGGGCTGCGCCGGGCCAACTTTGTGCAGTGGTCCAACTTTCTGAGCGAGAGCGTTGCGGTGCTGGAGACGTCGGCCGACGCGGCGCCGTCGGATGGGTTCCTGTGCCTGCTGGTTCGCGCGAATAGGCTCGGGGACGAGGTCACGACGCAGTTCTCGCTGGATAACCCCGTCATGGGCGTGAACCTCGCGGAAATGAGGACGCAGTTGAGCCTGAAGAGTTTCGAGAGGGGGCTTGAGAATCTGAGGCGGGATGCACCCAAGGAGTCACAGAAGTGTTCGTCTTTCCCTTTTCCCCTTGACAGTTCCCCGGCACCTCTATATCCGGTTCTCTCCCGGTTTCGCTAATATCTTGATGGGCTAACTAACACGTCTTCTAGCCTCCCTGGTGCTCACCTGGGCATCCGTCGACGTCTACATGCACGAGATGGCCCTGCACACCGACGACCTGGATAGCGTGAAGGGCTGCTTCGCCTCCGCGCGCATGGACGACGGGCTCGCCAACATGACGGACCTGACCCCGTCCCACCTCGACGCCATCGCGGCGTGCTACAACGCCGCTACGATCATCTTCGACACCTTTATCGCCATGGACATTGAGAGCCTGCGCACGCTACCCACATTTATGCTCGTGCGCGTCGCCTACGCCACGGTCATTACTGTCAAGATCTACTTCGCGGCTGCGGCGCCCGACTCGGAGCTCGCGGGCGTGCTGCCCAAGGAGTCGGTCAGGGTCGAGCAATACCTGGATACCATGCTCTCCAAGTTCATGGCCGCGGCGGCGGAGGAGAAGAGCCGACCCGCGGCCAAGTTTTTGATTGTCCTGGCCATGCTGCGCGGGTGGCTGAATAACAGGATGGGGAGCGACAAGAACAAGAAGGCGCCCGGGTCTTCGGGAGAGTCGGAGCCAGGTCGCGGCAGTGGGCCGGGGCAGGGCAACGGCCTGTCTACGCCGTCCAGAGCAAACACAGCCGCGCGGAGCGTTGCCCCCGCGACGGGGGACGCAGGCCCCGCGCCGCTTCCGCCAGGGCAGATGCCGCATCAGCAGGGCATCATGGGCTATCCGGGAACAGCCACTGCCAACACGCCGCTACAGCTACTATCCGAGGTCGCGACGGGGGCCGACTCGAATATGAGCGGGCGGGCGTCCCACCTCGGCTGGCAGAGCAGACCAGCCAGCGGGCCGGCCCCGCAGCAGGCCTTCCCGTTCCTGCCGGCCAGCGCGGCGGGAATGCCCCCGATGGAGATGGGGCCGGGGAGCACGGGAAGCACGGGGATGCAGTGGACGGAGGCGGCGACGGGGATGGGATACCTGCTGGGGGACGACGTGGACTGGGAGGGCGTGGCACTGAACTTTGGGGTGGGCATGTCGGCGGGGCACGAGTACGAGATCATGAACATGATGGCCGAGATGAACAAGCCCTGGGTCGGGGTCGGGATGCCGGGGACGATGCCCGAGGGTCAGGGGGTCTATTACCAGCAGTAGTAATGTGGGGTGGACTCTTTGTTTTCCTGCGACGGGGTGTCGTTTTGGTTGTGGGCTTGCTGGGCTTTCGCGCCCCTCCCGCGTTTATGGTGGGCTCCACACGGGTTGTAGACTTGTAGTTTATATAAATGGGTACAAGTTGCAGGCGGGGCTTGCGTGGATCTTTCCGCGGTGGGTAGCGGTGGGTGGAGAGAGATGGAGCTCCGGATACGTAATTGCGAGTCTCCGGAGTGGCTCGGTTCATGCAGGCTGCAGACGTGGTGGGGATGGGGTTGTTGCAGTCGGGTAGGCCCTTCCGTCCATTGGGAGCCCCTAGTCCCGATATAGGAGGGAGTGGTCGGCCGACGCCCGGGGGGGCGTCTGAGTTCCGCGGGGAGACGCTGGGGGAAAGCATATCACGCTTGACACAGCCATGACCAAGCGGAGATTTCCCCCTACCTGACTCTATCTACAGCCCGCATCTTACTCGGTACACTGACGGGTCCCCCTTTCTGCTGGCGCGTGGCGCTGTCAACCTGAGACGGACGGCTCATTGGGATCGGGGAGAGGGGAAACGGGGATGCGGAGGCCCCTCTCCCCGGAGACGTGGAGGGAGGTCGACGCCACGCCGTCCTGATCGGCATTCGGGGGCGACGCTCCACTGATCTGCGCACGCCCCCTCCCTGAAGCTTTGGCCAGGGAATCTGGGGGAGGAACAGGGGGAGACTTTGCGTGTTCGCACCCACACCTCGCTTCGGGCTTCGTGCCCATTCCAAATAGTTGGTGAATCAGGTGAAGCTTAGGACTCCATCTTGCCGTTTCTCGTCTCTGCCCAGCGCGTAGCTTGAGCGTCGAGTCGCAATAACATGGGGCTTTGGGGGTCGAAGGCCAAAGATAAACACCGCGACGCACGTGTCGGGGTACGTGGCGGTGAGGGCCATGCGTCCCGCACGCTTCATCAGGGCGGTGGCTGTGTCCCGCTCAACGGCTCTATCCCGAGACAGGGAGCTTGTGGTACATGCTGGGTGTGCGTTGATGCATGCCTCGATTGACGGAACCAGATTTACATGTGAGATGGGAACATCAGATGGTCGCCCGCCAAAAAGAGGGGAAGGAGCAAGGGGGAAGGGGCCAGGAAAGAGCAAGTGACAGGGAAGGCAAGAACCGCGAAAGTTCCATGACGTAATTAACGGATTCCAATGCATGGACTCCATGTACGCCGGGAGGTCTGGAGCCACCGATCGCCAGGGCTTCTGAGTTAAACGAGACCGAGTGGGTACGGCACGGCAACGAGAGTCGGGCTCCTGCAGCTATGACGAATCGCCCACCCATCATCACAGGGGAGGGGAAAGGGAGGGCCAACAATGGCAAACATTGTGGGGAACTCGCTTCAGCTCGTGATTTGCTGCGAGGAACGTGGAGGGCGGGGTGCTGGACGCAGGCTAACGGGATTCGTCTGCACATAAGCTTTGGGGGCGGTGGGGAAGGCCAAGCGGGTGCCTCGGAAGCTGAGACACGAGTGGCCCCCGCAAAACCAGCTCGAGTCAATCTTGCTGCGCCCTGCTTTTAAATCCGGTTGCTACCGGCGAGCTTTGCGTCAGTCGGTGCTGCCCGTCGCCCATGACGAGGGACTGGCAAGTATCTCGGGGCGTGGCGGTCCCTGTGGAGCGTGGGCCGCTTGGCTGGGAGGAGGGTGGGAGCCGAGCTCCTGCGGGGCCCGTCCCTGGAAGCATGTGGCCGCGTTCGGACCGCTGCTGGCTGCATGCATGCACGGACGGCGACCGACATCGCTGGTTCTGGACCCTCTGGCTGCAGCCCCCCGGCCCTCTCCCGGCCGCTCCGCAGCCGATGAGCGGATGGTGGGGCGAAGTGGCATACGTGGTAGGCTTGGCTAGCAGCTTGGAACCTCCCCTCCCTGCCCATGATGTATCCCCCAGCCAATGCGCCCCAGGGTATTGGTCAGGCACCTTGGTGAAGGGTCACACTCGTCATACAGCGCACCTTTGCATCATGCCAGCTACACTGCCGGAGGCCCCTTTGTGTGCCGTGCCCCCAGTCCCCATGTCCGGTCCAATCGTGTCTCCACACACACATAGAGATCCCGCCAGACACCGAGGCAGGCCCAGATGCGCGTGGGCTCGAGGTAGGTTTGGGCGTGCTCGCGCCGGTGAGAGTCGACCGCGCTCGGGACGGTCTGTGGCGCGCTGGCCAAGCCAAGTACAGGGTACCCAGACCCTTGCTGCTTGGCTTCCCAGTCCCGCGGGGACTGTGCATGTCCAAAGTACCGCCGCTGGGGGCTAAAAGGCGGGGTAGGGGGATCTTCCCTGAATTCGTTTCCTGGGGAAGGCGCCATCCATGATTGGGCGGCCACTTGTGTCCCGTCCTTCCGCGCCCCCGAAACCTTCGCTCGTACCCCCGCCGCCCCGGATTGGACGAAGACACAAGCTGGTCTTGGGGGGGCGCTGAGTCGCCCTCCACCACCCTGTGTGACCCTCCAATGCGCGCGCCGCTTGTCGCTGGCAATCTCGGAAGATCCCTCCCTTGGCTCAGCCAAACTCCGTGTGTACCTCGCAAATACTGTGTACCTGGCCACCCATGTGGATGATCCCCAATTGGCTTCCCCAGCTGCCCCTTCCCAGTTGCAGCTACGTCTGTTGCCTCCATATGATTTCACTGATATCACCCATCACCCCTCCTTGAGCCCCCGTCGCTTGTCTTTCTTTACTTATGTCCCCATCCCCGCTGCCCTTTTCCTAGGTCCCCTTCTTCTTCCTCTTCTCTCTTTATCCCCCTCCTTTTTTCCCATCTTGTAATCTGAGTTTTGCTGCCGCCACAGCCCAAATCGAACCGAATTTGTCCCCCCCGCCGCTCTTGGCTGACCCCTCCTGGGTCCCCCGACGAGCGTCTCGCCGATCACAACGCCATAAGCAGCCCAGAGCTCCAATTCATTTCCAGCGCCGCCGCCATTCAACACGAACAATCCGGCGGATTTTCCCATCTGCTCCCAAAGGGCCTGAGGATCGCGATATCGAGGAGAATCGACACATCTCCACGTCTGCTGCACGCACCCGTCACCTCTAGCTCTTTGTTTCGATCGATCAACTTTGTCGGCAACCACATCAGAAACGAGCTATTGTTGATATAGCTTTCCCCAGGCCTGCCTTCCGCTTCCCCCCCCCTTCTGTGGCAGTTCTGCTGTATCACTATCGGCTACATCAACTCGCTACCGAGCGCCACCGCAACATCATCTCGCACGTACGGATATCCATCTCGTACCCCGCCACGCTACTCCACATCCCCCGTCCCGGTTTCACACACTCAACTTCTCGAACCACCTCGACCGATTTCGATTCGATCATCGACCCACCTCGACTGATCACTCTGCGAACAGCTTCGACCACGTCTAGCACTCATTGCCTTTAAAATCACAACACCAGCGCTGTTGCAGAGGACCCCGGCTCCTCATCCTTCCACAATGTCCAACGAAAACAACGAGAACATGAACCGCCCTCGCAGGGGCTCCGTCGGCAATGCCGTCTTTAGCAATCTATTCCAGCGAAACACGTCGACCTCGCCTGGGTCGGCCCCCGTGATTCCGCCGGCCGTCAACATGAACGATGCGGCCCAGCGTCGCCGCCTGTCGGTCTCCACCCTCGGCGTTCACGGTGCCTCTCCCACGTCGAGCAGTGCACCCTACCACTTCCGCAGGGCCAGCACCTCGACCAACTCGGAGTCCATCGACGAGAGTGCCGTCGATGAGGATGACTCGTCTCCCAACGGCTCGAAGAATACGCCTACTACACCCTTCCGACGTATGAGCATGGGTGGGCACCCTCGGGGCTTCCGCAACGGGAGCATCTCTGCTACAGGTAAGGATCAACCATCCGTCGCAAACAGGGCACATTTCCCACGAGCCCTGCACACTCTCCTCGCACTCATTCATACACGGACCCGATTCGTAGCGCTGGAATGAACGAGGTTGCTGACACATTCGCTTCACCAGACCAGACCCAGTTCAACTGGTCTGAGCAGCTGCGGTCCCGCGCCGAGAGCTCGGTCTCTGGGAGCAGGGGCTCTTTCTCATTCGGGAATGGCTTCGGCACCTCTCCGCCTCGTCCCAACCCCTCGCAAGGGCAGGACCGGGCCAAGTCCGTCGCGGAGATGCCAGCCCCGCCGGCCCAGTCTCCCCCTCCTCGGAAGCCCAAGCAGCCGGAGCGCCAGAAGCCCGATGCGTTCCAGGAGAGAATCCTGAAGGGCGACTTTTACATGGACTGAGCGACATCGTCTTCGCGCAGCATGGAATGAAACTGCTCGTGTGAGGCGATCGACGTCCGTGGCGCGTTGACCACGTGTTGACGACCCCGCGCCGCTGCATGCATTTGGTGCTTCCAACATCAAATCACCTGTTCGACACGCAATGAATTGTTTCCTTATTCGCTCTGTTCGGTACGCGAGGGATTTCACATCAGGCGTTGTGGCGTTATATTTCTACCAGGACGTGACGGTTTGCGCACCATTCGCGGGACGATGGCTGTCGCGCGTTCGTTCATTTTTGGGGCGAAGGTCACGTCAATCACGAGACAGAGAGCTGCCGCAGGTGTGGGAACGATGAGGCGAATCGGGTGATTCGGGACCCTCATGGTCGGACCACCCGCACATCAACGGGAAACCGCCAGAGCTGCGAGACAGGTCCGGCCAGGTATTGCGAGGGGATCAACCGACAAGATTTGAGAGCAATCAATCAGCCCACTTCCTCTGGTTGTGGTCTTGAAAGACGAGACCTCTTCGCATCGTTAATCCTGAGCCTCGGCGGGCGTGGTGTTTGGTTCCTTCGTTCGGATTATGATACAGTACCCAGAGATTCACACGAAACGGGCAGCGGAGCATAAGGCATGAATTCTGTTACTTTCCGTCCTGCACCCACTCGAATTTGTGTCTTTCTTTCCTATGAACGGAGTTTGCGCGCAAGGTTCCAGGTTGGCCCAGTGGGATGGACGGAAAGGCGTTTGCAGGTTTCCAGGGGGCCTTTTTACTTTGGGGGCGGCTAGACAACGTGCCTCACGCGGTTCATCTGTATACATAGGGGCTTTTTGTTATGTAACGGACCTGGTATGGTAACGACAAGAATGATATATGATTAAGACCGAGGTTGCCTGTCGGTGATGATGGCGTGAAGATGTCTATCCCTACGCGGCTGCTGCACGTTCGTAGATGAGTGGCACACGAAGCATGTGCTCGAACCGCGTTCCGCGAGGATCGATCGCGCTGGGTATATTGCTAAGCACGCTACGCTATGAACGGTTATATCGCCAAAATCTGTAACCATGTTAGCACCAGGGCACCCCAGTAGGATATGAAGTGAGCAAGTAAAGGGGCGCATACCTGCTTCAGCGCCGCCGCGTCCGTCATCGCCGCCCTCTTCGCCGCCACCCGCCGCGCGTGGTGGTAATGCCTCACCCCAGGCCCGGACGTCGGCGTCGAGGTCCCCGTCGTCGCGGGTGTGTTCGAGTCTGCCGAGCTGGAATCCGACGAATCCCCGTCGGCGGGCTCGGGGGCTGATTTCGATTTTTTGCTCAACCTCTTCTGTTCCTTCCTCTCCTTCTTTTCTTTCTTTTCTCTCTCCTTCCGCTCCTTCTTCTCCTTCTTGTCTTCCTTGTCCTTGGACTTCTTCTCCTTCTTCTTCTCCTTGCTTTGCGTATCCGGCGTCGAGTCTTCGGTGTCGGGGGGTGTCTTTGACTTCTTTGACTTCTTGGTGGGTGGGGAGTCGGAGTCGGAGTCGGACGAGGCGTCGGCGCTCTTGGACTTTGACCTCTTCTTTTCCTTCTTGTCCTTCTTGTCCTTCTTCGTCGCGGGATCCTCGGTATCGGCGGGCGTTTCCGACGCGGACTTGTCGCGCTTCGACTTCTTCGACTTCTTGTGCTTCACCTCGTCGGTGTCTTCGCTAGGTGTCGACCCGTCGGCGGCCTCCTTGCGCCTCCTCTTCTCCTCCTTCCGCCTCTTCTTCTCTTCCTTCCCCTCGTCGTCTCTCCTCCTCTTCTTCCTCGGCACTTCGTCCTCACTCTCTTCACTCTCCTCCGCCTTCCTCTTACTCTCCCCACCACCATTCAACCCCTCCACCCTCTCCTTCTCCCTCGTCTCAACCATCTCCAAATCATCCTGCACCAGCAACCCCCCCCTGACAAACACGATCCCCTGCCCCTTCTGCCCAAGGTACACCATCGCCTTCTTCCTCTCCCTGTCCCTCTTCTCTGCCTCGCTCTCCACAACCCCGTTCAGCCGGTCGAATATCCCCTTCACCTCGTCCATCCCGGAAATGTCGTCGTCGCCGCCCCCGCCCGCCTTGTACCCCAGCCCCCCCGCGTCGTCCTTCATCGTGACGCGGATGTAGGAGGCCGACGCGGCGCTGTGGAGGGACGCGTGCGGCGCATCCTCGGGGCCGAGGAAGGCGCCGGGAGTCCAGCCCTGGGAGCGGAGGATGCGGTGCCCAAAGGCCGTGGTGTCTTTTATCCAGCGGGTGTTGTTCGGGTCCTTTGAGATGCGCCTTTGGTTCTTCGTTAGGACTAACTGGAGACGGGGTCAAGGGGGCTTTGTTTGTTTGGGGGGGGGGGAGGGGGGCCTTACTGTGGCTTTTGTGGTTTGGACATCTTGGATTGGGTGCGTGCTCTGGTGCACGGAGGACGCTTGGGAGTAGGTGTAAGAGGGTGGGCGTGCTGGGTTAGGACGGCGGGAACACCAGAAAGTCGAGTTGCGATGGGAAATTTTTTGGTGGGGTTGGGCGGGCGGTGGGGAATTTGCCAAGCCACCAGGGGTCGGTGACTGCCGAGGAACAGCCACTCACCCTGCCTTCACCGGGCCCCACTTTAAACTGCGAGACGAGGAAGCTTATACCAGAAAGGGCATGATCGGATTGTAGGGCGCCAATTACATGAACTCCAATGAATGTTTAAGCTATAAATGTTCATGCCTTACATTCCTTTCCTATTCTCCACCCTGTAGAGGAGTGGCACTACGGCTTTCAAATTCAAGAGATTGACGGTTTAACTGCCACTTACACAAAAGAGAGGGAGCTCTGGGTATCATTTGCCCGGGTAGATAAGTTTATCCTTCCATATCTGCCATGTTCAACACAGACATACAAGTATAGAACTGGTTTCATCTACTAAATGCCGGTGCTCGCCAGGTTCAAATGGGCTCCTTGCATGGTCATGTACCTTCTTAGACGTCCTGATAATGAGTCTGCCCGCACTCCTAAAAGTGCTGACCTTGCCCAATCCTGGATGAATCACTTACACCCAAAAGTACTGCTCCAGTCTTAATAGAACATCGCAAATTCCTGTACGGAGCTAAGTTGCTGGAGCAGAGCCTCTAAGCCAAACAGAGGCTCACTGGTCTTTCACCAGTGCTCCAGTTAACTCATGAGTCGGGGCATAAACCCGAGCACTCCAAGCTCTGTTCCACTCTTCGTTTTCTCTGGGTACCTACCTTACTTCCTCTTTGTGCACATATCGCATGTCACCTCTCTTACACCCCTAAACCGCGACTCTTTCTTAAACCATGGTAAGGCGCGGCAAAAATAAATGTCCTGATGACGAAAGGCCAGACTCACCCGCCGGGAAGTCAAGTGGCCCTGGCCGTGAGAACACTCACGATGAACCCAATCATTCTGGTAATAGAGAGCCGGACTCGCCCGCCAAAATCAAAGACTCTGGTGATAAGCCAGAGTCGCCCGCCGGGAAGTCCAGTGACCCTGGTCGTGAGAGTGCTCAAGACAGATTCAAGCATTCTGGCGACAGAATTCCAGACTTACCCGCTGGGGAGTCTAGTGACACTGGTCATGAGGAAGTTCAAGGCACTCCCCCGGGTTCAATGAATGAGGTATGCTCAGTTGCAGCTTAACAATGGCTTGCCGGATATTGACCCCATGAGCAGAAAGAACCCACCGACAAAAAGGAGAAGGCCGACTTTCGGGACTGGCAGGGTCAAAAGGGGACCAGCATCCCATCGTGCCAACCCCAGGGTTATATGTCCACTTTTCCCCGCATCGTATCCTATCCATCCTAGGGTGTCTCACGGTTCTCGAACTCATATGGAATGAGGCACAACGAGTAAGCACAAGACACCAAGAGCCGCTACCCCATATAGTCCATGCTAACCCGTCGCAGAAAACGACTCTGGGAGGATCCCGAGGGTTGGGACCTCCGCATCGTCTGTAGATACGGCTTATGGTTGGTCCACCAGGAGATCCTGGAGAGAAACGCGCCGGAGTTCTTCAAGATAGTCATGCAGATGGCCAAGGTAGGTGCTTCCAGAGACGGTCTACACCTTCCATTTAGCGGTCAATTGAAGAGTACTAGACCGATGGGAGTCAGAAGGACGGAAAAGACGTTCTCACTACAAACCTCAATGACTATCATCCAGCCATCATCGGAGGGCTGCTGAAGTTCCTGTACATCAACGGTAAGCGTACCCCAGTCCCGCACTCCGTCCTCATTAGCTTACCATCCGAGCAGACTGGCATGACATGGACGGGCACCCCCCGGCGCCCACGAACCTCCGGTCCCTCTACTTCCATGTCCATATGGCGGCCCAGGCCTGGACCCTCTTCTTCCCGCCGACCGTCCGCGAGGCGGCCGTCAACAAGATAAACCGCATCACGTACCGCCTCAACAACTCCATCGGGACCGAGCTGGCCGGCTACCCCCTCGCACCCGAGGGATACCGGAGCGTCGAGGAGCCGCTGTTCCTGACCATCGACTTCCTGTACAAGCAGGACAGCATTGTCGTCATGAAGAACCTCATGCCGGTCCGCGCGGCCGTCAGCCGGCTCCTGGACGTGGCGGTGCCGTGGCTGCTCAAGCAGCCCGATTTCTTGCCGCGGTTCCAGACGATCTGGTCGGAGGAGCCGGTTTACAGCAGGTGGACAGGGGACCATCACAAGTTCAGGCAGCTGGGATGCCTGCTGCCTAGCTGGGACAGCCCCCCGGAGGATGCGGACCCGCAGATCTGGATCCCTCGACCGGACAATGGCGGCAGTGACGAGGCCCCGGGGAAGAAATAGACGCCGGCTCGCGGTGGGAGGCTTTGGTCTTGGATGCCGGGGTCAGAGAGAAAGGTTACAGGGTACAAAGTTAGTTCTGTTTAATACCATAATGTCTTTGGATTCTAGGGAATTGTGTGGCTATGTGCATAAGTGAAGTGCCTGACTGAACGAGCTAGAGCTGTTGATGTTGGCAAAAGGTTGGCGCGAGCTCAAGCTCTCGGGAGGTTAAGCTGACAGTCTCGAATACCCACGGCTGTGCACAACTGCCAGCAGAGCTGACAAATGTACCCCACTTCGGAACCGGTGGGGCTCGTTGCCTGAGCAGGCCCCCGCGACAACGCAACCGCCAACAGCAAAGTCGAGTAATCTTCACTTTTCTTCATTCAAGGGACTGCGGTACTCGAGGACGTCACAATGGTCAAGATAACAGAAATCTCCAGCAGCGCGGAGTTTGCCGAGCTGCAGCAGAAGTCGCGGGTCGTCGTCGCAGACTGTGAGTTTCGTACCCCGCATCCGCATCATGGTTCCGGTGCCTCGATCGTCGGTCAGAGCTGCTCGAGTGGGTGCTCTGCGGTTCGAGGCTAGCCGGAAGCTGTTCCTTCAGGGTCGCGAAGCTATACGGATCTTCGAAATGCATCTCTCGGTTGCCTACTAACCACTCTGTCCCCGCAGTCTACGCCGACTGGTGCGGCCCCTGCAAGGCCATCGCCCCCCTCTACCAGCAGTGCGCCGACACTTTCGCCAAGCCCAACGAGATAACCTTTGTCAAGATCAACACCGAGACCCAAAAGGACATTGCGAAGGCCTACAGCGTGACCTCGCTGCCCACCTTCATCCTCTTGCGCCACGGCAAGGAGGCGGGCAAGGTCACGGGCGCGGACCCAAGGAAGCTCCAGGACATGGTGAATAAGATCAGCGACGAGGCCAGCGGAGCCGGCGAGGGCGACGCGTCGGGGTCTGGCGGCGACTTGTGGATGGGGGCGGGACTGCCGAGGGGCTACGGGGACGTGACGGGGCAGATTGACCCGAAGGGGGTGGAGATTCTGAACCTCGACGACGACTCGAGTCCCGCGCGGGTGCTGTTCGACTCGCCGAAGCCGAGCGCCCTGGACGAGGCGAGGGCTGCTGCCGTGCAGGCATCGGGCGAGAAGGATTGGATCGAGAGTGGCACGGACGATCAGCTGCTGCTCTTCATGCCCTTCCAGTCCACGCTGAAGCTTCACACCATTCAGGTAAGCTAGGCTTCTACTGGTTTCGCGGCCCCCTATCATGCCGTGGGATGCGGTGCTAACCTCTACTCCCAGCTTACGTCACTACCCCCCTCATCCACGGACGACGACGACGAGCCCCCGATGAGGCCATCCGTCATCCACCTCTACACCAACAAGCCGCACAACCTCGACTTCAGCGAGGCGGACGACACGCCGCCGACGCAGGCCATCACGCTGACCGAGTCCGACTGGAACGCCGACGGCACGGCCAACATCAGCCTGCGGTTCGTCAAGTTCCAGAACATCACGAGCCTCATCATCTACGTCAACAAGGGGGACGGTGACGGGGAGACGGTGCGCCTGGACAGGGTGCGGCTTATCGGGGACGCGGGGGAGAAGAGGGAGATGGGCAAGCTGGAGAAGATGGGGGATCTGCCTGGCGAGTAAGGGGCTGGTTGAGCGGTGTTGGTGGGGGTTGGTGCAGGATTGGGGGGCGGGCTGGTCGAGGAGGTCAGTGGAAGGGATGGCGCCAGAGGCGGGGTTCAAAAGAGATAGAAAACGGCCTGAGAGGAGGGTCGTGTTAATCTACAGGGCGGACATCTTGTCGGCGATTCGCCAGCACCCGCATCCCACCCAGCTACGTTACGTTCGGGACTTGAGCGGCAATGGGACGGAGCACGGGTAATATAAAAGACCGGCGTCCGAGATACTATCGAATAGACGGGTTTCTTCTTCTTCCTACCGCATGTAGACGTGTAGGTTCCAGGTTCCGCTATCATATACCCCCTTCGAAGGGTGTGAAGAGGCGGGGTAGACGAGCGGAAAACGGCAAAATGGGATGCTGGAATGTGCCCGCCAGTCACTCCCTCGCGTCTTCGGGAAACGGGGCCATATATCAAGTGCCGGGTGGGAGACGGCACGATAATACAAGGCCGAGTGATATGTGCCAGCGAGTGGGGTCTTACGCCCTCCCGTAACCGGGCATAGGTGCGGAAGGGGGGGTTGGATGTTGGGAACATGTAGTCGGGGACGGGTTGGATATTGCACGTGCATTAGACGACGCGGGACGAGGCGAGCCAATTGGCAATGCGACGTTCCGACGTCTGCGCCGATGGGTTGGAGATGATGCGGGAGAGGACGTTGACCGAGGCTGCCTTTAGAGCCCGTGTCCGCATCACAACACGCGTCACCATCAACTGCGTCCAAACGGCCGACATCCAGGCATCACCCGCTACACAGACGCGTATGTCTCCAGACTACACGTACATCACACCCCCAGAGATTTTAAAAGTTTATATGTCCGACCTCCACCGCTACCTCGAAAACCCACGGGCCAAAAGACCCGGGCAATTCCAAGCATCAGGGGGTAGAGGGCCGGCCTGCAATTTTGATTCATCTGTGGCTTGCGGGACTCACAGTATTGCAATCCATGAGTGAGACGCGAAGTCTCACGGATTCCAACGGGTTTTGTTTTTGGGAAACTCGAGGGAGTCGAAGCCAGCCGCACGAGGAAAAGAAAAGAAGAAGAAAGGAAATCCAAAGAGAATGGGCGCGTCGGCGAGAATTTATTCTGTTTGCGGTGGTGGGGCGTGATTGGTGGGGCGCGCGCTTGAGGGAAGACGACGTTCTTTGATTGGTTGCTGGGGACGGAAGAACTTTTTCTGCGGAGCCTCAGTGTTTCTGCGAAAATTTGAGTTTTCGCGGCTTAGTCATGGGTGGGCCCGGCCGAACGCTAATTCCTCTCTCCACATTGCCGTGGCCAGTGGGCCAAGCAACCACGCGGAAATAAACTGCGCTGCTGCTCTGCCGATACGGACGGACACCAGCGAAGCGGACAGATGGGGTCCGTGTGGTTGCAACGCAGCTACCATTACACTGAACCGCGGCATCCAGGAATTCCCAGCCCTGGATCTGTGGCAGCGCCCACCTGATCGTCGCTCGCGTGGCACGCGAGGTCTGGGCGCGGGGCCCGTCGAAGATCCGTTTGAGGGGTCCTCGGATCGGCTCGTGCTCGGCGGTCGAGTTTTCGCGGCTGTAATGGGAACTTGGCTACAAGCTTGGGCGAGTCGGCTCGCACCGGGTATATGATCCTCCCTGTGGCTGAAAGATAACGGTGGAGGGTATGGAGGATGTGAACGCCCCTTCTTCCGCGTCTCCGGACCTCAACCACTCTTTGTCAGGCCATGGTATTGCCAAGTACAGGCGGCCTACAAAGCCCGCGGGATCGAAGACTGAGAGGATGGCGGGACTTGGCGCCATGACCTCACCCGACACTCGCACCAGCCCAGGCGCTGAGCTGGAGAACGCCATCGGGACGGCTTCGCAGCCGCAGCCCGCGTTGATTATCCAGTCAAGTGTAATGGGCTGCGTCCGTGCTGCCTCGGCGTGTATCCGAGCGTGGAGCGGAAAGTGGGCAAGCAATGGGACTTCTCGTCCCGGTGCGGTAAGTCGGGTGTGGGGGGGAGTGGGCGCAGAGGAATGTGACATCTGAATATGACATCTGCTTCGTGTAGGACTCGTTATAGGCGGTACCCGATCCACGGCGGGTCGAAGTGACGGGGCAGAAAACTCCCAGCACGGCAGTTGGGTGATGTATGATATCTCCGCCCTCGAGCGGCGCGCACTCGACTAACAATGGCCTCGGGAGGCCCGCGCCCGGACCAGCAGGGGCTCACGCGATGACTTTAACACGGTTCGGTGCGACTTCTCAGGGCGCTCGATACTCCAGTCGTCATCCGGGCCCGGCGGCGGGACTTCACGACGGCGCAGGGAGTTAATAACGGCTGCATGTCCTCCATGGTCAGCCCGGGCTGTCATGTCGGCACAGTGGCGGTTACGATATTGGCTAATCTTCCGCCGACATGTTATATCCTTCCGTATTTGGATGCCGTGGACAGGGATCCCTCGTCTGGAGAGGTGCCGGTCCGCGATGTCGTCGTCTGGATGGACGGCGTATTGTTCTTCCGTTTCCTAGTGGAGGCCAGTTGAAGTGACGGTATCTCTGGGGTATCACTATATTCGCCAGAGTCACGTGCGCCTCCCGCCCAGCCAACCCTCTAACGTCCGCCATGGCAGGCGGGCCTCTCCAGTGCGGGGAGCGTTTCATGCCTTCGTCGTCACCACAGGCGAGCGCTGGACTGGTACCGGGGGTGCCCGCTCCGAGACCAGCGTCGATTAACGAGCCTGCCTTATATCACAAAATTAGACACGCCAAAATCTTCCGGGTTGGGGGATTCGTTACCTCCTCCTCGTTCTCCCGCTCCGCTGGGGACGGAGGAATGCACGCTGCTGCATGCCACTGCGTGCCAGGGTGGTGCCCCACTGTAACCCCCGTGGAAGGGACAGACGTCCACGCCCAAAGGTTCCAGCTTCCCTTCTCAGTTCCGTTTCCTCCCCCTTACCTCCGCCATCCCACGCCCCCTCTTCTCCCTCTCTCTCGCCGTGGAAGCAGCTTATCTACCGATAGATGCCACGCCTAGGTTCGAGACACGCAAACCCCACTCATCCGGCCACACCCCCTCCCAGCTCGTCCCGACAAACCGTTCGTCATACGTCGCACGCTGCCGTACCCTGCTGTACGAAGTAATTAATCCGTGAGACTTGGTCAGTGCCGGGCGCGGGCTTGGCAACATCTTCCGCAACCTCCACGTCCACCAGCATCCCGAGCGAGTTTCCCAAATAGGCGGTTTGGCGGTCAATAGCGCGCCTTTCCTCCTGTCTGGGCCCAACGTTACAACCAAGCCCGTTGCACCACCGCCCCGCCCCCATCCCTCGGAAGCCACCGCGGGTCTAGTGGACCCGAGCCGGGCGAGTCTGAGCACTATCGATCCCCCATGCATGTCAGCCACCATCTACTGGGCTCGTGCTCGTACCCGTTTCCGTTCCCTTTTGCGGTTGTCAGGAGGCTTGAGGTTCTGATGCACGGCCCCCGGTTTGCTATCTTGCTGCTGATATGACACGGGAAACGCAACAATAGAGGTGCATCGCGCCGCTCTTCACGGGCGAGGTTTCCTTTTCCGTTTTTCCTCCTCCCCGTTATACCACCCCTCCCTTGCACGCAAGATCGTCATCCAGATTTGACCCACTTACGATACATGGCGCCGGGGAAGTTCTGTTTCATGCACACAATAGCAGGGGCCGGGTCCATAGCGCACGGGATGCTCGCTCCTGCTTCCTCTTCTTGCCCCTCTTCCGCCCCCACTATGGATCGCCCGTCTCGAGGCGTGGTAGGCCCGTAGTTTGGTTTAGTCTCATTCGGCCGTTTGATGCTTGTTGGTTGATGCGCGCAGCACCGATCCCCCCCGTGGCCCCCTGGTTGGTTCGAGTGCCACCAGTCAGAGGCCGGACCCGGGAGCTTGGGGGAGGAAAGGTGAGAGCGGGCATGCCTTTGCGGGCGATACATGTGAGGGCCGGCTACGGAGTTGACACGCCCCTTCCGGGCTGGAGTGAGGGCTGAGAGGCATAAAACCAAGGCGGCGCCCAATACTCTGCTGATCCACTTCGTGCTCCTTCTCCTCCTAGCGTTCTTCGATCTTGCACATTCTTGCACTCTGATATAACGCCCCTCTGTCTTCCGCTCGGAGCGGAACATCGTTGACCCAAGTTACATCTTGTGGTCGCCGTGTCTTTTTTACACCTTGCCGGTGGTCCACCGTATTCTTCATGGCGAAGAGGAGCGCCAGCCTCGAAACACAGCATCTTGTCCGGAGCATCTCTCGCCCTAGAAAGCAGAGCAAACACCCTCACTTTCCCCGTCTTGCCTCGGCCTATTCTTCCCCTCAAATATAATAGAAACCGCTCTCGTCGGATCCTCGCAATCCTGCGCCCGCAGCCGTCACTTTCATTGGCGCGAAATCCTTTCTCCAGTCACTAGACTGGGGGCCAAAACTACTCCCCCCGGAAAGAGCCCCTCACTACCGAGCAGTCGGGTGACTTCGATACGACGTCTCATTCCAGCGGCTCTTGCGCTGCATTTCCGTCGTGGGACGGGAAGGGAGTCGGTTTGGGTATATATCGAATCGGGGGGTCCTTGTCGGTGGTTTAGTCGAGTGGTTGGGCGACGGCACGTTTTCGTGGCCGCCCGCTAGGTCTTACGACGCTTACGCCCGCCGGGCATTAATACCCGTTCAACTAATTTTATATCCAATCGACGGTCGCCGAGGTTGGCGTCGAGGAGGGTTTCATTGCGAGTTATTCCGGCGGAAAGTACCCCTGCGATCGAGTGGAGTGTGCTGTGGTGTCCCGTGATGCTACTTCCCTGATACAGCACTTACACGACTCTTTACATTTCTTGCCGCCACCCACCATGCATCTCGTCGACAACACAGATACCACCTCGTCCACGATGGGCTCTTCGTTCCCTTTCTACAAGCTCCCCCCGGAGATCCGGATCATGATCTGGGGCTACGCCCTCCCCGACGCCCGCGTCTACGAAGTTCTCGACGCCCCGAACGCCAAACAAAAGACACCCCCCCAGACAGGCCTTTTGTTCGCAAACATCCACCACGAGCCCCCACCTCCCCTAGCCTCCGTATGTCAGGAATCCCGACACTTCGTCCTCCGGCACTACAAGCCCCTCACACTCTCATCAACGACAAAGTACGTCGACCTCGCCCGCGACATCCTCCTCCTGGAGCCCTACCTCCTCGTCAAGCGCCTCCTCCGCACGCTGCACTTTCTCTCACGGATCCCGCTCGTGCGCGACACAGCGGCGCAGATTGCGCTCGGGACGTCCTACGGGGTCCATACGGGCATCTGCCACCCGGTCCTCAGCTGGCGGGTGTCGAGGGGCACGATGCCGCGGCTTCTGGCGCGGCTGGCGAGGTTTCCCAAGCTGAGGAGGCTGTTGTTCGTCGTGCACCAGGAGTTCCAGTTTGAGTTTGATTTCAGGTATACGTACTACTACGGCTCCGGGAACGTCATGCTGCACTCGCCGAACGGGGGCGGCGCGCATAATAGTAGTAAAGACTACGGCAGCGGAACCTACGATTTCTCCGCCCCCGCGCCGTCCTCGCTATCCCCCACGCCCCCTCCGCCCGCTCCACACCCCCAAGCGCAGCCGCACCCTCCCCGCCCGCAGCTCGTCCACCAGGCCTACCGCTTCAAGTTCGACATCGAGTCCAGCATCAACCACGCGCACCCGCGGCGGCCGCACAGGAACGAGTTCCTCGCGTACCCGCTCGCCGTCGACGAGGACCGCGAGGATTACCTCGACGGGCTGAAGGAGGGGCTGGAGGAGGAGGGCGTGTGGTGTGACCCGTGGCCGACGAATGATGACTGGAGGCGGTTTAGGAGGAGGTTTGCCAAAGCGCTTTTTGGGGCGTGGAAGGCCGGGGGCGGGAAGGGGGTGGGCGCTGGGGGCGAGGGGCTTGGGGGGTTGCCGGGGTTGGAAGGGGCGTCGTTGTTGTGGAGGTATACGCGGTGAATGGGGGTCTGCGGATGGGAATGGGATGAGGAGTTTGGTGTTTTAGGGTAATAGGGCACGAAGCGAGCGTTGACTTTTAGGAGGCTTATGCGGTTGATGATTTTCGTTTCTCGTAACGTATATATTCGCGAATGACGATACCAAGGGCTATGTCGCATCACAGGAACACTCGCAGATAAGAAGAGTCCGGAGGTTAGGATAGATCGTGCTAACCAGCCAATTCGGAATATATATAACGAGAGAGACGAGTATTGTCCGGGTTTCGAAGCGGCGATCGGTACATTTTGTTCCAATGAGTGGATCCCGAGAGTTTCTTTGATGCGGACTTGGATTCAAGTCACGGGTGTGGAGGTGAGATGGGGACCCGAGTGGAGCGCTTTGGATTTTAGGCCCTAGACAGGGGCCGTGAGACGGAGTGCTCTGGGACGCGGTTGTCTTGGGTTATCTGAGGCGGGACATATTATGTGGTCGACGCTCCGAAGATCGTGGGTGGATCATACAATAGGCCCGGTCCGCTGATATGCTCCGGCAAACCGGGACCGGTCGAGCCGCGGCGATCTGTATATTCTATTCTCCGCCGAAGAAGGAACCCATAATGTTTAGGAGTCGGTATTTCTCTTCAAAGGCCGGGTACGAGAGTGAGTGTTTCGCTTATTTGCCGAGGAGAGGTTACGTCCTCTCGGATCGGAGAAGCGGGGACGCGACCCTGTTTCATGTGGCCTTGGCTACGCGCTTGGCTTCTAGATTCGTGGTGAGGATCGGGGCTCGGACTCAATCGTGCGCTTTCTTGGGTAACTCTGGATTTTCTGTTATAGTTCCGGGGGAAGGGGTATGTCTTGGGCAATGAGATGTCCGGACTTACACGATGTTTGAGAGACCCCCCACTTAGATTCTAACCCCAGCCTCTCCGTGTCCATTTCCGTTCTTAATTCTCGTTTGCACTCTACGGGTGTCTAAGAGCCCGTAGTCTTGCGTTCGATTTTACCCGACGATTTTCGCTACGGCTAGGAGACCGGAGGAGCAAGTCGTCGATGACGGAGGCTGCCTCCGCATCAGGTACCGTGACCGAGACGCACAAACGGTTGGCGCCTTTGCAGCTGGCTCTCTCGTGTGATCGCTCGGGAGCCCCCACAAACCAACGTGTTTCTCGGTTTCGGATCAGCTCTGGTCCGTGGGGTAGATACGGTGGATGTGTCCTTGGGAACTGGGCCGGCACATGACACCTAACAAGAGCGCATAACGCTGTATGTGAGTGAGGGTAACATTGCCTTGTTTCTTGGGAGACGGCGGGCCACAGGTGCCCACCCCGTCGAAACGCACCGCTTGGACGCGGCGATGGAGCGTCTGCCGCCCCCCGAGGACCCGAGCTCGAGCGGCGACCCGTGGCGCGACAACTCTTCCGAACGTCAACGGGGTACGGCCGACAGCTACGAGAATCCCGCGCAGAACCACCAATACGAAGGAGCCGTCTGGCATTTACGGGAGCTAGATGCTGAAATAGGTGCGGCACCTCATCCGTTCTTCTCGTCCCACTCGTCCCGTTACGGCTAAAGTCACGCCTCGTAGATAGCCTCGTGCGTGGGCTCGGGTCCTCGGCGGAGCACTATGGAAGGCCATCTAGAGGGGCTCTGAGGATGGCGGGTGGGAGGGGAGCGGGGCATGTCACAGAGCGGGGCGCCTCGGGGGTTGACGGGCCGTGTTGTGGAGACTATCCCGGGCTTGTGGGGCCGTGATCTCGTCGGGTCCCGGGCCCACATACTCATATTGTTTTGCCGCGTGAATCTTTACGTCCACTTCGATCTAACGGGTACTTGTAGACCTTAAATATCCTCGGTACCTTAGGCCGGGAGTAAATAAAGAGGTTCAATAGGAGGCCGTCTTAGAAAACACCGCGACACAGGGGGGCTGGGCGGATATGAGACTCGCAAGCGACTTACTCGGCTAGTTTGTTCACGAAGGCTTTTCGTAGATCTGGAAGGCAAGGAAACACACTGTGTGAGACAACATACATCATGGAATGGCCACTGCGGAAACAAAGATGGACCATAGCCCGCGCGAAGGGCACGTTAATTGACGCCGGAAAAGCACCCGAGAACCCATCCATCTCCTGTTTTGATCCCACTTCTGGACATATACTTCCCCAACCACGACCCTCGCAACTTGACAGAAACCGCCTTTGCTTCCCGGGATGTCTAAGTCTGCGACGTCAACTGGCCTATAACCTGGGCCGGGAAAACGGTACCAATGGTGAACCCCTCGCCTACCAAACCCGTCAGTGACTCCGGAATACAGCGAAGGATATAAAGGCCAGGGAACTCACCATCCCACCACTTAAGCTCATAGTCGTCGTTCCCAACATTCACGACGGCCCACCCACCCTGCCCACCACACCACGTGACATTGAACAGGCCCTCGCCGTCATCCCGCGGCTCAATCGCGAAATCCGCCGCATCTCCCTCCTCATCCCCGTCCACGAGGACCAAGTCCCGGAGTCCACCATCTCCCTCAAGAGCCAGGAACCTCTCGCCGTCTTTTCCGACCGAGAGACGGGATCCCTGCGCTCCGTCGCCCTCCACGTTTACGACGAGAGGGTCGGGCTGCGAGGACCAGAAGCCGGCCTTGTTGTCTCTGAGGGACAGGGCGCCGTTGTCGTAGGGGGCGTCGAAGGGGCTGGCGGATGTCAGCTGCGATGCTTGAATTGGGAGAGGAAAGCGGGAGGGCAGGGCTGGAAGGGGCTTACGCGGAGAGGGTGAGCTCGTAGCGGCTCCAGAGCGGCCGCGTCTGGCGGCGCAGGCGCCCGGCCGAGGCTGCGACGGCGAGGAATGTGAGTACAGAGAGGAACTGCATCGTTTCAGAGGCGATTTCCTGGAGTCTGTGTCTGCTTTGGTTTGACGTGACGAAAAGGAAGTCTTGTGAGGGGTTGGCTTTCTTGTGGCGTGCTTTGTGTCTTAGATCTAAGACAAAAAAAAATGGGGACCCTGGATGAGGACAGGCGGGACTCACTTTATACTCTTGTAATCTCACTACATCTCACGGGCGTCGATTAGGTTGCGGAAGTCGACGGGATTTCTCCGCCGGGATTATGGAAGTCTGTTTCTATCCTTGGGGCGCCGAATCCTACTTACTATTCCAATCCCCAGCTCGGCGGCGCAGTATATTCCCTCTTGGCGATGATGACGACGAACCCCATCAGGTACAACAGGAACAAGAACGCAAATTGGGAACTTTGGATGTTTCCCGCAAGCAACGTGGCCTCTAAAGAGACTTTTTAAGGAAGAAAAAAAAGGGTTCTAGAAGGGGTTTCGTGTGGGCGCATCCGGCTTCCCGAGAGCCAGAGGGACCGTCTCCAGTTGACGTGATGCTCGAAATAGCATCACCCTTCGTCTATTTAGACGAAAGAATTGCCAGTATCTTATTGCCTTCATTTCTAGATAGTATCCCTTCGGGATTTGGGCGCGGGTAGGGGCGAACTTTTATATGCTTACGGCGAAGACATCCCAGAAGGGGATTTGGAGGCGAAAGATATGATGCGCGTCGAGATTAGGGTCTATCGGAGACTCGGAGAGGTCGTAAGTTAATATATCAGCACTGCCCCTTTCTCACGGTGAGACGGGGTTAACGTGAGAATGAGGTCTGGCTGTACCGGGTTAAGCTGCGCTTCCGGGTTCCGGAAGCTATATCCGATCCCTTGATCCGCAACTTATATGGTGCCTTACCGTGTCGATGTCGTAGATGTCTCGGCGGTAATATAACCCGGGTGAATTGAGAGTGACGGAGGAGTGATGGGTGGTGTTAGTGGTCGGTCCTGGCGGAACGTTGACTTGGGGGCGAGCTTCATAAGCGTTCATAGTACACGGTGAATGTCAACAAAACATAACATCCAGGCTCCAGAGAGGATTTGGAGAGAAGCTGGCTGCTGAGAGGAAGCTTCGCTAGAGTCCCCCGCACAGTCGTTTCGTCGGCGCAGCAGCACGAACTCTTCCACGACACCCAACTTTAATCCAACGCTGCTAATTATAGCACACTATCGGCCGCTGCTATAAATACCGACGATGTTACATCCCGCAAAGAGTCAATTTCAGTTTAGGTCAGAAGAGAGAATTCGCCTTTTTGTTCTTCTTTTCTTTCGCGATTGGGCGAGAGTGCCCTTTGCGAGGAGTTTGCGTGTCGTTGGGGTGAGGTACGTCGGGCCTCGTCTCATTAGTGTCTTGGCTGGATGTCATCGAGAGTTTTATCCGTGGACGTGTGAGCTGAGGACTTCCGGATCCGGATGAATCTCCCTCCCGTGTGCTTAATCGGAGCCCCCAAATACCCTCTCAATCTGGGGTAATACATGTAGAAACGAATCCTCCGGCTTCTGGACCGCCAACGCAGCACGTCCTCGGCCACCGCGCGCTCGCCGGTAGACGCCGAATAAGTGAGCACGAGTTACGACTGTCACCAACGAATAACCTTTACCCGTTTACTCTACCGTTCCTGGCTAGGAGAACAGATAATATGTGGTCGCCTGCTGCTAGCCCAGTTCAGTTCTATTCCTGAGCGGTCGCGTTGCCCGCCGGGTCCATCTACCTCGTGTTGCATCGCCTCACCCAGCTAAAGGCCAAACACGGCGGACACGACTCTTGAGTCCAAAATGAGGGACATGGGACAGCACTGTCCCACCACCGGGGCCTCTCACGCAGAGGGCGGATGTCATCAGGAACCCACCGCGACATGATCCGACTCCAACCCCTCGTGTACCAGCACCCGCCTTAAATACCGGGTGGCTGCGTGCCGCCACCAACTGAACCAGCCCAGACCGACACAAAATCTGTGGACGTCATTCTCCAATGCGGCGATAGGCCAGCCCCCGCGCGGGGAATCCCTCACGACGCCCCGATTTGCGACAGCGCTCGTATCCGAGTGTCGCAGATCATGCCGTCATTGATATACGAGAGCGCCCAGACTTTCCTTAGCGCGGACTCCTCTTTACGATTGATTTCCGGGGTGCGGGGACGTT
Organism: Scopulariopsis brevicaulis; assembly: GCA_017657125.1. Taxonomy (NCBI): domain Eukaryota; kingdom Fungi; phylum Ascomycota; class Sordariomycetes; order Microascales; family Microascaceae; genus Scopulariopsis; species Scopulariopsis brevicaulis. The sequence continues at coordinate 71,920 of JAGFNX010000392.1, forward strand.
GACTTGGGTCGGAGGTGTGGGCAGGCGGGAGGTAGATGAGTATTCATCAATTGTTTCTCGGCTGAAGAGGATAAGAGTGAGACACTGATTCGGGGACCGGAATACGAAAGAGGGCGGACGCGAGATAAAGCTTCCTAGGACCGGGGAGGAAGGGAGCGAGTAATATTCGCTGTGAATGACCGTTTGAAAGTCGGACCAGGAGAACCTCGATGTATTTATACGCCGTGGTCCCTCGGTCAGCTATAGAAGTGGCAGGAACCGTTCCACTCGGACATACAAGTCTCGCGCTTATGCGACAGTGCTATTAATCGCTTTCTCTGTACGAACCACCATGTTCTCACAACTCTTCATTGTTCTCCCGGCGATCATCGCGGGCGTCGCCGCCACGGAGCCGTACTGCGAGTCCGAGACGGTCTGCATCGACGCGGTCAATGACTGCGGCGTCAAGTATGGAGGGTAAGACCTGCACATTCAAGTCGGGACCTCTCCTCTCCGAGTCCAGCGTAGCTCGGCAGGCGACGAGCGCGGCGAAGCGGCTAACTGTCGAGTCTACAGGTGCTTCGACACGTGCGAGCCGGACACCAGCCCGACGCCGCCCCCGTGCGCGGGCACGACCCTCGTCCCTGAGCCCTCCGCGCCGACCGAGGACTGCAGCGAGCGCACCGTCTGCTGGGACGGCATCAACGAGTGCGGCATGATGTACGGAGGGTGCGTGAACTCCAGGCCTCGCAAGCCGCCTCAGTAAAGGTGTGGTGTGTTCTTAGACTGGTCCGCTGACGAGCACAGGTGCTTCCCCGACTGTCAGCCCTGGCCGACCTTTGAGCCGCCGCCGTGCCCCTCGTCGTCCTCGTGGGGGACGGTCACCGCGTCGGCCACGGCCACGGCCACGGCGGAGCCCGGGTGTGAGACCGGGGGGAGTCTCATTATCTGCGTCGACGGCATCGACGAATGCGGGAACGGCTGGGGAGGGTGAGTTGGCCCTTTTCCTCGTCTGTCTGTATAACGATACACGAGCTCGTGTTTCAGAGATACAGGGTTCGTTAGGGTGGCACTCACCTCGAGTGTTCCTGAAGTACACATGGCTGACAGAGGGCAGATGCTACGACGTCTGCAGCGAGCCCGCCCCCGAGAAGCCCACGACCCCCTGCTCCGTCACCCCCTCGAATACCACCACGCCCTGCTCCGTCACCCCATCCCCTACCGAACCGCAGCCGACCGAAACGAACTGCGAAGACATCACAGTGTGCGTCGACCACATCAACGAGTGCGGGATGTTATACGGCGGGTGAGTATCGGGCCTTGCTGTCCTTTTTTGCCCTAGTATGTTTGGTTGCTAATGGTTGGTGGAAATAGGTGCCATTCCGTGTGTAGCCCGACGCCGACCTATACGGCGCCGGCTTGTCCGTCTGATACGGGCACGGGGCCGGGATGTAAGCCAAAGAGGCGGGAGTGAGGGGTGTGGGGTCTGATTCTGTGAAGATGTATTGGGTGATTGTAGTGAGCGAGAAGTTAGTATCCGTATGTCAGAAGGAGTTATAATACGATTTGTTCAAGAGCTGGGTATAAGTCTGGCTTGTAGTTGGTCAGTGTGTGTGTAGAGACTCACCAACAAGAGGCTTTCGAGTAAGCCAGGGTCCAGGAGCTGCTTTTTCCCAAGTATTCTCACGGACGCAGAAATTCAGCCAAGAATTCGCCGCGGAGAGAATTCTCGACGGCCTCATGCCAAATGACGAGGCTTTATAATAGCAGATCTTCCACCATGCCGAATTGTAGAGTCACCGCTTGATGCTGCCCTCGGTGTGCATCTCAGGTGTGGATACCACCGGTGGGGTATGTGGGACCAGGGACGGCGGGGAGACCCACATCTCACCGCCCGCCATACTTCCGCGCAGAAAAAAAATTTGGATTTTTATCAACATCAAGACCGCCCGCAAATTTCCCAGCGACTCTTACAACCCCGAAAAAAAAAGTCCCCTACCGTCTCTGTCCCCCACAGCACATACCTCCCCCGAAACCGAGCACCCTATTTCCAATGGGGGTGAAGAACGCGGCCGGCTCCAAGAGGAAGGCCCCCGTCGGCAAGCCGGGGCCTGTCGGGTCTCCCAAGAAGGCGCGGCTGCAGCAGGACCGCATGGACGTCGACGGCGACTCGGACCCGAGCGACAGCGACAGCGACATGGACGACTTCTCGGACGACTCCGAGGACGGCGGCGTCAAGCTGACGCCCGCCCCGAAGAAGAGGAAGGAGGGCGAGGACAAGGGGAGGAACGGGAGGACGGGCGACAAGAACGACCGCGCCCCGAAGAGGGAACCTGAGAGCAACAGTATGGCGCGCCCACGCACCCTCCCCACCCCTCATCTTGCAACTGCAGGTCAGGCTAACACGTCCACAGGGCAAGAGAAGGAGACATCCCGGGAGATACACGCGAAGCAGAAGCAGCTTATGAAGGAGCGCAAGGCGGCGCGGCCCCTCGCCGACGAGCTCCAGCGCACAAAGAAGATCTGGGAGCGGCTCCGGCGGAAATCCAACGTGCCCGTCGACGAGCGCAAGCAGCTGATCGAGGAGCTGTTCGGCATCATCACGGGCCGCATGAAGGAGCTGGTGCTCAAGCACGACGCCGTGCGCGCCGTGCAGACGGCCATCAAGTACGCCACGCCCGAGCAGCGCAAGGCCGTGGCCCTGGAGCTGCGGGGCGCCTACGCCGAGCTCGCCGAGAGCCGCTACGCAAAGTTCCTCATCGGCAAGCTCATGGTCGCCAGCGACGCCGAGGTCCGCGACATGATCGTCACCGAGTTCTACGGCCGCGTGCGCAGGCTCATCAACCACCCCGAGGCGTCGTGGATCCTCGACGACATCTACCGCTCCGCCGCGACGAAGCACCAGAAGGCCATGCTCCTGCGCGAGTGGTACGGCCCCGAGTTCGCCATCCTGCAGAGGGACAACACGGAGGGCGCGACGGGGGACCTCGCGACGATCCTCGAGGCCGAGCCGGCGAAGCGCGGGCCCATCATGAAGAACCTGTGGGACATGATCAACTCGCTGGTGCAGAAGAAGATGACGGGCTTCACGATGCTCCACGACGCCATGTACCAGTACTTCCGGAACGTGCCGGCCGGGTCGGAGCAGTACACCGAGTTCCTCGAGTTGGTCAAGGAGGACGAGGGCGGCGACCTGCTCAAGAACATGGCCTTTACGAGGTGCGGGTCCCACGTCGTGTGCCTGCTGCTTGCCCACGGCTCCGCCAAGGACCGGAAGCAGCTGCTCCGCACCTACAAGGACACCTTCGCCATGATGTCTGGCGACCCCTACGCGCACCTCGTGATCCTCACGGCCTACGACGTCATTGACGACACAAAGATGTCGGCCAAGTCCATCTTCCCCGAGCTTCTCGGCGAGACCGAAGTGCAGGCGTCGGACGCGCTCATCGAGATGGCGGGCAACGCCAGCGCGCGCGCCACGATCCTGTACCTCCTCGAGGGGCCCTCCAAGGCCGTCTTCTCTGGCCAGCTGGCCGAGGACCTCGAGATCCTCAAGGAGGTGCACGAGATCCGCAAGGAGACGAGTAAGAAGGACGCCGAGATCCGCGCCAAGGAGCTCGTGACCGCCATGTCGCCGCAGCTGCTCGCGGGCGTTAAGGAGGCGGCGCCGGCGCTCGTCAACGACTCGTTTGGGTGCCAGCTCGTGGCGGAGATCATGTTCGGCGCCGTGGGCGACAAGACGGCGGCGCTGGAGGCCGTGGCGGCGAACGCTACGGGCGACCCTAGCGCCGGCCCCGCGGAGGGCGAGGAGGCGGAGGAGGGCGTCAGGGTCCACATCTCGCAGACGCCGCACGGCGGGAAGCTCCTCAAGAGCCTGACGGCGGGGGGCAAGTTCGACCGCGCGCTGGGCAAGGTCCGGCCCGTGGACCCGCCGCTCGGGTTCGCGGGCGTGCTGTACCCGGTGATCGAGGAGCACCTCGTCAGCTGGGCTACGGGGCCGAGCTCGTTCGTCGTGGCGAACATGCTTGACGCCGAGGGGTTCGCGGAGAAGAAGAAGGCGGAGGCGAGGCTGAAGGGGAGCATCAAGGAGCTGGAGGCCGCGGCGGGGCAGAAGAAGGCCAAGAAGGGGGAGAAGAAGGGCGGGGCTGGGGGCGGGAACCAGGGGAGCCGGATGCTGTTGGAGAGGCTGAGGTAGGGAGGGTGATGTGGCTTGGGGAGAGTCCTTTTCGTTGGGTGGGAATTTGGGGAGCAGGCTAGCGGTTGTTGCTAAGAATAAAAAGGTACGGGGGCTGGAGTTTCCATTGAATACTACGTTATCCCTGTTTTCGGGTCTGCAGTGCGTGTGTTGGTTCTTTGTCCTGTCAGTCTATCATTGCCCGTTCCGACGTCGGGACATGCCGTTGTCACCCTGAACTCGAACTGATGACCAAGCGGGCATGGGCCTGGCGAGAAGGCTTCGTCCGCCGACCCGGTTCACGAGGGTATCTTCCGTCCTCGGCGCGGGAGTCAACGTGGACGACGTACAAGGTGGCGGAGGAGACCATTCCCCACGCGGCCGCGTGCGGGGGTCCCCAGGATACGCCGCTGCCATGCGGCGTGACCGCCTTCCTGGACACCCGCGGCCCACAGGGTACCTATTTTTTTTCTTCTTTTTTTCACCAATTTCTTCCTTGTTCCATCTTCCCTTTCCTTACTCCTCTTCCCTTTTGCTCACCTCTCTTCGCTGTCCCGGTCTGCGGGCATTCGCGGGGTGGGGGAAATGGGGCTGGGCCTGCATTTCTTGGCGTGGGCTGTGGCGGCGGGAATGCGGTGTTAGTGTGGCATCCTCCCTCCCCCTCTTCCGCCTCCCACCCTCTTTTGGGTGTTTGCTTCGTTTTGTGGTTATTTTTATCGCTCGTTTCTCTTGTGGCGTTTCTTTTATGGATGAATTGAGGGAATCGGAATCGCAAATGGAACAAGAAATGGGAAGGGCGAGCGAGGAAGGAGGTGTTGTCTCTGCGAGCTCTCGCTCGGTGGCGCGGCCTGCAAGCGGGATCCCCGGTAATACGACCCTAGCAGGCCATGTGCCTGCTGTTGGGTCGCGAGGTTGGCCTGGCACCACGGTGACGGCCCAGTCTGTCGGGTCCACCCTCCCTCCGCTCCTTCGTGTTCCCCTCTCGTGACCTTCCCACCCGGCAACGGTAAACTATGGGCCCCGTCTTTACGTAGTTGGACTAAGACGCCGTCGTTGGACGGGACATCCGGATAGTCTGACGTGGGAAGCTAGGGGAATCCATCCCCTTTCAAAATACGACCCCATCTCGGGTATTCGCCCGCTTTCATACCTTCGCACTCATCAATACCAACGCCCCTCTTCTTGTATCTTCTCGTCTCTTCTCCCTCGCGGGCAAGGCGAGCAGGCAAAACCGGAGAGACCCCGGCCCGCAAAGGGGCGGTGGCTTGCAACTCAACCCACCTGCACAATCCTTGCCAGGACGAAAACAACAACACTCCAACACTGGAAAAAGACCCCGGCCGCTCCTTGGTGATGGCGTTGGATCGGGGACCACGCCTTTTGGCCCCCCCGCTCGTACTTGCCCTGCGTCCTTCTCCTCCCTCGCTTCCCGAGTCCCAACGCGGATGTGTACATGTTGATGGGTCGTAATAGCTGCTGGGACTGGTAGGGTAGGGTATCATTCTTGGGTTCCTGCGCCTTTTCGTAAAAGTACGTACGAGGCAGGCCGTGGTAAGGATTGTTGGTCGGGTGTGTTGGTTCGGGAGCCGCATGTACTTGCATGTATATTCCCTAATCCAGCTTTCCCCCGTAGCCTTGAAGGTCAATTCTCTCCCCGCCCTTTAGCGGCTTGTTCTACTTCCCAAGCTCCCTTCATCAATTCGTTTCCTTTTCTTCTCCTGGTGATCACCGTTTTCTTCTCGTTTATAGGAATCCATACGCAAACTGAGCAAAGCTGCCTGTGTCTTGGGACTGGAGGGGGAAGGATTCGTTGTTCGTTTCCCCATTGGAGCTCCGAAGCTTCGGACCCGACGTGTTGATCCGCTCAGCTCGGAATAAACCAGCGGCCTGTCCGGGTGGCCAGCTTCATTGGGACATACACAGAGGAGCGTCGCGGAATTTGACCTTCTCCACCACGGCCGATCCATCTTACACGCCTAACCGGGGGGGGCACGAAACGGAGCCATATATACTCCGACTAACACCACCACCACCACCCAACTAGAAACGCCTTAAACCCACCAACATGAAACTCCTACCACTAGCAAAGCGGCGCCCCTCGCCCGCCCCGGCAGCCATGGCCCTCCCCCAGCTCTTCGCCCGCCAGAGCACAGACTGCTCCTCGGGCGCCTTCTACCGCTGCTCCCTCAACAACTTCGCCGGCTGCTGCTCCGTCGACCCGTGCGCTATGGAAGACGGGTGCCCGGACGACGAGGACGAGGACGAAGAGGACGAGGATGAGCCGGACGAGAACGAGCCGGACGAGGACGAGAAGGAGGAACCGAGTAGTACCGAGAGGGAGGAGACTAGACGCACGACGCAGGAGGAAAAGACGACCACCGTCGCCAGGACGCGCACCGCGACGGCCACCGTCACGATGACGAACGACGACGGGGACGTCACTCAAGAGGTCGTGACCAGCGTCGTGACGAACGTCCAGGGCGCCCCTCTACCAACGGACCTAGCCGACACGGACGACAACAACCCCGACTCAGACTCGGACGACTCCGGCGGCGGGCTCTCGGCCGGCGCCATAGCAGGAATAGCCGTCGGCATCGCCGCCCTCCTCCTCCTGATCGCAGCCCTCCTCTTCTACCGCCGCCGCCGCCGCCGCCGCGCGCGGGAGTCCACGCACGAGGCGTACCCCGCCCACACCCCGACCGACGAGAAGTTCCTGTCCGCGGCCACCACGCCCGCGGGCTTCTCGGGGAAGCTGGGGAGCCGGGCCCCCACGCCCTCGACGCCGGGGCGGAGCGACGGGAACGGGAGGTACAGCTACGTTAGTTCGTTGACGGCTAGCCCGCCGCCGGGGTCCGTCGCGTTCCCAAGGGGCGTGGGGGAGCCGCACCCGGGCGTCGCGCAGCTTGACTCCGAGCCGGTTGCTACGATTGCGGAGATGGATGGTGCGGCGGCGAGGCCGAGTGAGTTGCCCGCCAGCCCGCTTGGTGCTGCGGCCCCGCCTGGGAGGGGGCTTGGGCTGGGGAGCGCGAGGCAGCCACAGGGACAGGGACAGGGGCAGGGGCAGGGGAGCCAGCTCCCGACGGTGGCGGAGGTGGAGCCTGGGTTGAGGGCGACGCTGAATCCGACCGAGGGTGAAAGGTCGCAGCAGACATATGTGACGAGCTGGTCCGAGTTTGGGGGGAAGCAGGTGGGTGGTAATACCGGGACGTGAGGATCAGGTTTATGTTTTCGTGTTGGTCTTGTGAGCATCTTGGCCGTCGCTTATGTTTATGTGTGGTGTGAGTTATGTTCCCGCATGTGGGAGGAGGCGTTATAGAGTTAGAATACCCATTCTTGACGAGACCCTTTTGGGCAAAGGACTTTTGAGCTATACATAGCGTCACTTTATCAGGATAATGAGTTTGCTTCAATCTAATATTAGCGCCAACTCCTGAGCCTCGTAGGCCGAAAAAGGATTATCTGGTGGTACAAAGCAGAGTACAAAAGCTGGGGGCTCATCGAACCCCCTAGGTTGTGGTGATGGATGGGTATCGATGTGGAAGGTGCTCCTCGACCTGCGAGAGGGGAGGTGGGTGACATGTGTTGAGTGTAGCCTGTGCAACGGGAAGGGGTGATATCAACGCCTAGGGATTACCACCTCCCTAAAAGACAACAAGCGCCCAAGCCCAGCCGCGGCGCATGAGCAGCAGTGTGGGGCCTCCGCACATTCGGTGCCCAGCCCGGCCCGGCCCCCGGCGCGCCGTGCCCCTTCCCACGAAACCCGCGCCCCCGCCTCAGTATCATCGCATCGTTCTCTCGTGAAACTTCATGAAAAAAAAGTCACCACCTCATTTCCCCTGCAGATTCGAAATCTCGTCAAGCACGTGCTGCAGCTCGTCGTCCGAGATCTTGTCCTGCAGCGACGGGATGAGCGTCTTTGCCTCCTCGGCGTACTCGCAGCAGAGGGAGCCTGTCCGGTGTTAGGTCCGAGGTCGCTGAAAATAGGGCCTATCAATGGAAAAAGGGCGGGAAGCGGAGGGTAAAAGAGGGGACGTACCCAGCTGCGCCCTCTCAAACTTGGAGAGCTGCGTCGCGGAGCTGAGGAGCCGCTCCACGGCCTCGACGTTCTCCTTCCTCGTGAACCGCGCAAAGTTGTCGAGGTAGCTCAGCGTCTGCTGGAGCATCCTACACGACGCGTCAGCCCTCGTATCCTCAAACACCTTCCCCATCATCTCCATCCGCAACCCGCAGACCACCACCCCCATCTCCACCCCCATCCTCATCCTCATCCACATCCACGTAGCGCAAGGAAGGGTCAACCCACTCCGTCTCGTTAACATTCCGCCTGTCCGCCCTCCTCTTCGCAACAAGCGCATTGATGACCAGCGACGCCTCGGACAGCGTCAGCGTGTCGACGTCCTGGAACTCGCCCAGCTGCAGCGTCGCGCCCGCCTCCTCGTTGCCCGCCGCCGCGGGCTTCGGGCGCGACGTGCGCGGCGCGAGGGTACGTTTCTGGCGGTTCTCGGACATTGCTTCTGGCAGGGGTGGGGGACTCGGATTCGGTGGTGTCGTTGGTTGGAATGGAAGGGATGGTGTTTCGTGGTTCCTTGTGCTTTGGTGGAATTAAGCTCGAGTTTGGGTGACGGAGATTTGTCGGGTAAACTTGTGAGGTTAGACATGCATGTGCCGGAGAGCAGCTTGCTCATACATCACAACCAATCGCTGTCTCTGGCCCAGATGATCACATTTAACCATGTTTATCTGGAAAGGGAGTGGATAAACGACGCATTGATTCCAGTGACTACACAATTCATACAAACAGTTTCTGTCTATCCACCACTCCCACCCATCCCCCACACCATGCTCCGTACACGCAAGAAAACGCCGGCCGTCAAGGGTATAGTACACGTTGAATACGCCTACGGAACAAAATGCCCATCCAGTTTGATCCCCGCCACCTTCGCCTTCTTCAGCACCCGGATCCGCGGCTCCATCCGCGGCCCAACCCACCAACCCCCCGTAACCCTCCTCACAAACTCTCTCGCCAGCGCAACCACCTTCCCCTTCCCCACCACCTCGCCCCCGAACTCCTTCTCGGTCTGCAGCTTGTGCTCCTCCCTATCCCCCGGGCGGAGTACATCCAGGCCATCCAGCCCCTCGATCACCGCGAGGGTGTCCCACCTCCCCGGCGGCAGCTCGGCGCCCGCCTCGAGCAGGAGGTAGTCGAAGCGCCCCCAGAACTTGAAGCTCTTTAGGTCCCTGGGGTCCTCCGACTTGTCAAAGTCGAGCAGGGTGCCCGACACGCGCGTCCCCCGGGGGAGCCCCAGGGGGTTGGTCCCGAAGAGCGTGAGGCCCGTCATGCAGGTCAAGACGTCTGCGTGGACGCCTATGTTCCTGTACTTGGTCGGCTTCGCGAGTTCCGGCGGGAGGACCACGGTCTGCAGGTAAGAAAGCGCCTCGCCGCCGGGGTAGTTCAGCGACGACATGACAAGCATAGCCGCAGAGGCGGCGGCCGTGGCGAGGATCGACAGGACGAGCGCGAGCGTGAGGAGCCGCGCGGTCGGCGACTTGGCGGCGCGGGCGGTGAGCGTGGACGCGCCGAGCGCGGCGGCCGCGGTTAGAGGCGGCGAGACGTAGAAAATGAAGCGCGCCTCCTTGTGCGGCTGGATGGAGTATATCGCGACGAACAGCAAGCTCGGTATGAGGATCGACCGGGCGGCGCGGGACGTTCCAGGGGCATACAGAGACGTCGGGATAAGAACCAGAAGAGCGAACGGGTTGAGGATGATGCGCGGGATAGCGGACGTAAAGTAGTAGTGCCAGGGAGACACGCCCCACTCCGAGGAGGAGCCCTGAACGACATTGTAGTAGAAGCCCCAGAGCTCGGGCCAGAGCGGCTTCTGCCAGAAGTACGAGTCGATGGGCACCGAGGTGAGCAGGGCGACGGCTGAGGCGACGACGCAGGGGACCAGCAGGTTGCGGAGTGTTGTCCGACCCGAGAGGAGCAGGTAGAGCCCGGTGCTGCCAAGAAGAATGGCGAGCTCGGCGCGGAAGATGACGGCTGAGAAGACGAGGAGGGTCGTGGCGGCCCTGTACCGTGCAGGCGCCAGCTTCGCGTCGGGGTGCGGCAGGAGGTATGAGAAGGCGAGGGTAGCTTGTCTAGTTAGTTTCCGGTTCGTACCTTTACATGGAAGGGTAAAGGCACTCACTCAGCCCAAAGGCAAACATGTTGGGAAGGGTCCTCGACGCATAGTACATGACGTGGAACTGGCTGCACATCAACATGACGAACCAGCTCCCTGCCCACTCGCCAAACGACCGCCTCACACCCCTCGCAAAGGCGACCAGGCACGCGGCGTTGAAAATTCCCAGAACGGCCCTCACGATGAACTGGGCATGCTGAAACCCGAGGGCAGCGACCGGGCCCTGGGCAATGCCGGCTAGGAGCAGCGGCCCGACGAAAGACCGGGGGACGGCGCCCGAGAAAGTGAGGTGGTCATAGTTATTCGTGAGGCGCGCACTGACATCGGATGTCGGAGTTCCATAGACCAGGATGTCGTGGGCGGCTTGTATGGAAAAGGACTCCTCCACCTTTGTGTGTGGGGAGAGGATGAGGTGGATGAGGATTGTCAGGGGGATGAGGTATTCTGCGACGGTTAGCTCAGTTCCGGAATGAAGGGGAGGGGAAATTACCGAGGTGCTTCATTGTGGATGTACGAAGGGGATGAGGGGGGCCAACTCAGTATGGAAGGGTGCGATTAAACAACGGACCGTCCACCGTCAATATGCTCGAGAGCTTCCAATGAGGGTCGAGGGAGAGCTCATGCAGGGGCAGAGCTCCCAGGCTGCCGGGTCAGCGCGATCCAAAGCCGACCGACGCTGCTCATAGAATACTGGGCGAAATATGATCAGAGGAGATGAAGCAGATTGAACTAGAGATGCACGCAATAGCACGCGGCGCAGGATGGCTTCGCCTTGGTCTTGTTCAGTAGGTGCTCGGAGCTGTTCAGCGTTGACAGGGACAGTTTACGCTTCATGTTGTACCTGGGGTTGTGTCACGTGCCCCACCCACAGCACAGCTCGAGAGCCTGTGAGAGCTGATTGAGCAGTGAGCTCCTCCCCACTTCTCGACGCGTCGCGAACATAACTGACGAGACACTCGGAGCAATTGATGCTGCTCACTTGAGAAATCGTCGACGCCATTGATGACCAATTCGGCGATGCTTGAAGCCAGCAATACTTCCACCCACGATGGGCTCACTGATGTCATCGGAATCTACAAGGGACCTGGCTTCCACGACGCGGCCGGCACGGGAAACGGATCCCCGCTCAGGCCTCGGACCCCCCCCCGGCTCTCACTCACCCGTAACTAGCTTGAGATACCCTCGTGCATGAAGCAGCCAGTCCCACCTCGCAACCGAGCTTAAGCAAGCCTCACACTAATATCCGTACGTCCGCACCTCCTGTGCGTCCAATCCCACTCCGATACGACCCTCCCGCGCCGGCCGTGTTTGACAAGGTCCTATTTGAAACACGCCGCCCCCCGCAAAAACCCCCCGACGGGTCCCCGTGCACGGCCTCGTGCCTGGCCTGGCATCTCGAGCTGCGACTCCTCCCGGCGCACGCGCACTGCGAGGGCAATGGAACCAAGGTTGCGTTAAGCAATCGAGATCGGCGGGGTCCCACGATGAGGGCATGCGTCTCAGGGCTGGGGAAGCTCCGATCTCCCGTGCCTCCAAACAGGCTTATCCAAGGCACCTTCTCGGGTCTGGCATCTAGATCGTACCTGACACTCCGGCTCCGTCGCGCCCCCGCCCACTCTAACACGCACGGAAGAGCTTAACCGCTCGCTAGGGCGGTCCTGCGCCCCCCGACACATCGTGCTCCGACCCTGCCTACCGCTGCTCGGACGTCACTCGAAGCTTGGCCGTGCTAGTGCCACCCGGCTGCATATCTCGGTGCCCCTGCCTTGTAGATCTGATACAGCCACCAACAATACCACTCTCGCTTGGGCCCCGGCGTTCCGGGAAAAGGGGAAAAGCCCGCGGGTGCCCTCGTGTGAACTTGGCTCGGTGATCGGAGAGGGGAGATCGTGCCGTTCAGACGATTCGCCCGTCCGTTTCGTTTCGATCTTCTCCACCCGATCTTCGTCTTATTTGGGGGCTTTCTCGTTTTCGTCGGTGCTTCTGATCTTGACCTCTCCTCCGTGTGTTCCATCTGCTGTGCAGTCCATTTGCGATTTCAATTCTTTGACCCGGGTGGTCTTTCTGCGACGACGAGGACGACGCACGAGGTATCCCTCTTCGTTCGTTCTTGCTTGTCATTCTTAAAGATACAGGCTGGGCCTTTTTTGCTTCAACAGTTTTGCGTTCGTTTTGCTCTATGTGGCTGGCTCCCTCATAAGCACCCATACCGTACAAGAGTAATACAAGGGGCAAAGGAAAAGAAAAGCGGAAGGAAAAAGACCAAAGACAACCAGGAGAATGGCGATCCACGGTTCCCTGGTGCAGCGCGCCTCGACGGCCTCGCTAAAGACCAAGTACGCGCCCCTCCCCTCCCGCAAGCCCACCAAGCTAACACCTCGAAAGGCCCTTACCCGCACCCTGTGACGCCATCCGCGTCTTCGTCGGCCACGAGCACCACGAGTTCTCCGTCAGCAAGGCCCAGCTCTGCGCCGCGTCTCCCTACTTCCACGACAAGCTCCGGCACGCGGACCGCGGCTCGGCCGTGTACCTCCCGCGCGACTCGCCCTCCATGTTCGAGCTCTTCGCCGCCTGGGTCCGCGACCCACCCTCCTTCCGTCGCCACCTCGACGTCACCATCTCCGCCGCCTGCGCCGCTCCGCGGACGCCCCCGTGCACCGCGGCCGAGGACGGGGCTGCGAGGCCCAAGACGCCGAGCCAGCGGCTCCACTGGGCCATCGTCCGGCTGCACCTCTTCGCCTCGACCATCGGCGCCCACCCGCTCCAGGACGCAGCAATGGACGCCCTGCAGGACCTGTACCTCCGCCGCGACTGGGACGTCACGCCGCGCTTCATCGACTTCCTATACGCGCAGTGCACCCCCGCCGCCTCGCTGCGCCTCCGCCGCTGGGCCGTCGCCATGGTGACCTTTTCCCTCTCGTCGCCCTCCTCCCCCGGCGGCTGCAGCGGCGGCGGCTCCGCCCCGTCGTGCGTCCCGCGGCAGTTCCAGCACCTGCTGAGGCAGCACCCAGACTTCAGCGCCGAGTACGCGAGCCACCTCCGCAAGATGGCGGCGTCGGGGCTGGACATCCGGATCAAGAACCCGCAGCTGCGCATCCCGGCCAACAGGCTCCGGAACGAGGAGCGGAGGTTCGCGTTTCGCCAGTGCGCTTTCCATACGCACCGCGCGAGTGTGGGGGAAGGGAGGTGTCCGCATGAGGCGGAGGTGCGGACGGTGAAGGGGATGTCTGTGCTGGTGCCGCTTGTTATTGAGGAGGACAAGGGGCGTGTGGGCGTGGTGGAGGCACCCATGCCGTTGAAGATGAGGGCTGTCCTCGGGATGGTGTGAGGTTGCCTGGCGGGATCGCCGTGTTCTGATCCCACGTCGGGATTGACGATGGGGGGTTAGCTCTCCCTTTACGCTCCTTATGAACCTCTCCTATGTGTCTGAAACCGTGATGCAGTGGCATCACCATTTCGTTCATTCACTCCTTTACGACCCCTTTTCATGAGGCTTTTCTTCTCTAACCAAAATATATAACCAACTTATTTTTCTCTTCTCACACTTTACGAAGACGAGAGAGCGGTGAGAATGGCGAGTTTGACAACGTTTCTAGAGACCGTTCCCTGCTCTTGTGATGTTTACTCCGAGACGAGGGGACGGTGGCTTTAACTAGGACTTGGCTATGAATGTACCGAAAATGTAGGGGATGTAATGTTTACGCAAAGGAGAGAAGCAAGAAGAAAAGAAAATAGAGGAAAGGGTGAAACAAAAAAGGGAGGCCAAAAACATATAACACCTAGTGTTCGCTAGTCTTTACCGACCTGACTGCTAATCTAGTCTTTTATAGGCTATGTTTTGGGGAGCGGACGAGGCCCTTAGCTTTCTGTAGGGTATGGTTGTATGTGCTACGTTGATACGTGCTCTTAGTGGCCGTGTAACCATGCTGTGAACGCACGCTGTTTCTTTACTGCACTCTTCGGTTTGTATCTCTGCTTGGGGATGGCTCTCCCCGGACCGGCAATCGGAGTAAAACTCCCGGCCCGACCACTTACACGCTTAAAACGCAAAGAACATTACCAGCCCGTACACCAGGCGCGCACATTCCTGCGCATTCCGTGCTTCAGGGAGGGCAACCGGATAGTAGCCCTAAGAAACAGAGGCAGGGCGAGAACGTGGCGCCCTGCGAATGGGGCGATTGGGCACTGACGACCCCCGGCGCTGCAAACGGCTGCCGGCGCTAGAATTGTAGGGCTGACGTTACAATCTTGCGGGTGCGGCCGCGGGATGGCCCTTGGCGCCCCTGTATGGGACACCGGCATTGCTTTGGACAGTGCGGAGGACGGGATCGGCGGGCTGTGGGATGTCCAAAGGGGGATGGATATAAATGAGAGTATAAAGGAACGGATGAAACATCCCAGCATCGTCTTCTCATCTCATCCCACACGCCCAAAGCGCAGGTTTCTTCTCAGTCACTGTGGAGTGGGGCCGAGCCTGGTCGGATACACCGGTTCCGTAGGCTAGGGCCCTCGCGTCTGTCGGTTTGGCTGGCCGGGGAGGGTTCCGCGCGCTCTTGCAGAGGGCTGGGGCGCCACAGCGGAGGGGAAAGGGATTTTTTTCACACCGAGGTTCAAGGAGCAGGCTGTGATGGGGCCGGCCCTAGGGAGCTTGGCGCGCGGGGATATATTGCCTTTATTGGTGGTCGAACTGTGGAATGGAGGGGCATTTGCCGGATCTTGGACTGGAGGACTGGACTCTGAACCGATTTGGTGAATGTGAGTGGTTGAGATAGAAAGGAAGAGTTGAGACAGGTCAGCTGGTGTAACAAGCCTTTGTCGGAACGGTCGTGCGGGGAGAAGATGCTGCTGGCATCAGAAACCGGGGAGAACTCTGAGTCCGCAGCGACCCCCGCTTACACGGCTTCGAGAAGGCTGCCCTTTCCCGATTCGTGTCCGGCTAATACGACATGCCCCGTCGGTCTCGCCAGTTTGAGCCCAGCCTCCCTTTCCCTGTAGCCTGGAGTCTCCCTTACTCTCCACAGACCACCCCACGAGCCTCGTGTCCAACGGACCCTGCTGCCCCTCGTGCATGTGCCGCTTCGGAAGAGAGCATGCGGGTAGGTGTGCTGGTCGCTGCCCACGAAAAGAGCCGGCTCCCGTAGTGGTGCCAGGCGAGCACGTGGCCGCCCTCGCACAGATTAGAGCTGACGGGTTTCGCCCTTGGATGTGAAGGTTGGATGTGAAGGTCGTCGTCGCACAGCCTGACCCTCCCCTCACCAG
Source organism: Scopulariopsis brevicaulis (assembly GCA_017657125.1). Classification (NCBI taxonomy): domain Eukaryota; kingdom Fungi; phylum Ascomycota; class Sordariomycetes; order Microascales; family Microascaceae; genus Scopulariopsis; species Scopulariopsis brevicaulis. The sequence continues at coordinate 87,514 of JAGFNX010000392.1, forward strand.
GCTGGGAAGTTGACCGTCGAAAGCGGGACTCGACAGAAAACCAGGGCGAGACACGAGAAAACGGGGCTGTGTCTCGATTCTCCTCATACGAAATCCCTCGTGGAAGGTACGCCTACCAACTAGGTGCACAGTGCGAGCCTGCCCGGGCCCGGCCGGCAGGAGCTACCCACCCGTGACGGGCGCAGCTTCTGGACCTCAGGCACATGGCCTTACGACATGACATGTACAACGCTACAAACTCGCCCAGCCAACGCGTTGAGATGACATCGGCCAGCTCGCACCTCGCGGACGCCATCTCCCAGAGGCGAGCATCAAATCCAGACCCATCCAGCACAGCATCCGACACAGCCCCTGGGCGGACGACTTCGCTTCGATGGTTCGATACCCCCCGGCCGTGACGGAACTTTGCCATCGTTCACCTCTCGCGGGAGAAATCCCCAGCAGCCCATACGTTCTCAACCCGCCCTCGCCGCCCGGTCCGGGCCGTGCCGGGGACCATGAGCGCGACCGCGGCGGAGAAGCTCGCCCTCGTCACCAACGCCGCGTCGCTCGCCGCGCGGGAGTGCACCGGCCTGATCCGCCGCCTCGAGCAGTCCGATGACCTCATCGCTCTTCGCAATGCGCTCCCGAACCTCGTCACGAGCCTCCTTGACCTGTACGGCATCTCCCACTCTCTAGGCGCCGCCCTCGAAAACCTGGAGCTGCTGCTCCCCGCGAAGCCGCACCTCCGCCGCCAGTGGGCCTCGGACTACTACTATCTCCGCGTCTGCGCCCGTGCCCTCGAGGAGATCCGCCGCGGGGCCCGCGTAGTTCCCGGGTTCGAGGCGGRCTCTTATGA
>JAGFNX010000393.1:0-17056 GCA_017657125.1 Scopulariopsis brevicaulis
TATTGTCGTAGGGATTCCGACATTGTCAGGACTTAAGAGAGGATGATCAAATAATTGCTTGGATCGGGCGTGTGTTGTGCCTTCCTCCGCTACTGGGCTTGTATAAAGCTGTGGCGATATGGCCGCCGCGGGGTGGCCGACCCAGACCTCTCTTTATATGACACGGCGGTCTGAATCTCCACACCACCTGCATGGGTAATCTCCGAAACTCCGACTGGAACCTTTGCTGTTAGTGACCCGCGGCAGTCGGATGCTTTTCCGGTGCGGAGAAGTATCCGCCGCATGACCCCGCTCTTAGGGGTGGGGGGTGGGGTATATAGGCACATAAATTTCACCTCTGTCGGTAGATTGTTTTACGCCAGAGACGAAGTCATATCCAAAGTTGATAACGATACGGAGCTGATATACTGCATGTGCCTATTCCAGTTTATGTTAGTGCTGTTGCTTCGTGGCCACAATGACACGAGACTGAAAGCGAGATTAAGTCTACCAAATGATTCCAACAGTGGCACGTTGCCAGGAGGAAGGTTAACTGAGGACCTTTTGTTTGGGATTCCTTTAGCGCGCAATCTCTTTCAAGGTTCGCGGAGATGTCGGAGTCACTGCGTAGCACGGGACCTCGTTCTCCGAACCGAACTGTTCGGCGATAGCGATACGAAGTGGCACTAACAGCAGGATCGCTTAGAGCTGCTATATTGTTCCTGATTTCAAAGCCGCAGCCCTGACTGGGAAGGATTCGATCGACACCGTTATTACGTTACGATATCCACTTGTAGCTAGTCAGGCGCCGCTCCCCACGAGCTCCTTCTCTTTTAGTACAGTCTCCGAATGTAGTGGATCTGACCCCGCACGGGGCCACCTCGGCGCTTCCCCAACCTCCGAGTGGAGAGATATACGAGCGTATTACCTTCTCAACCGTGGAACTTCTTTAGACCTTGCTCTATAAGATCCACTTGACAGGCCCCTTTCTGAGATTTCACCCGAGACCGGTCTCATGATCGGACCTGGGGAAGACCATGCGCAGACGCCCAGGATCGGCAGATCAGCACGGAGACCTCTCCGCATTTCCCCGCAATGGACTGTGAGGGCATTTCCCCGCGCTTGAGGGGTTCTGGCGTTTCCCTGGCTAGGAGCCTCCCCGCATTTCCCTTGAATACGAGGCGCTCTACGGGTGTATATAAAAGTAGACTTAAGACCGTGAAATCTGGCTTGTTTTTCACTTCTGTCTCCGTTTCTGATCATATCTGTCACTATCCGGCTGTACGTGGCTTGGAAATTCTGCCCGCCAACGCTTCTCGGACTCCATTACTTCTCGCAATATCGCCGGAAACATGGCGGGCGGCGTCAAAAAACCTGTCAACGTCTTCAGGTTAAAACACCTTGGAGAGCCGAAAGGCGCTTTCAACTGGCGTCTCTGGTTTGCTGTGGTCTCTTTCGGCATCCTCGGCACGGCTAGGGGTATTGATGAGGGTCTCATCACGGGTGCATTCAACACGCCGGATTTCAAAAGGCAAATCAACTATGACAGCTACTCAGATGCTGAGCAGGCCGACCTCAAGGCAAACATATCGGCCATGGTCCAGCTCGGCTCTGTTGCCGGCGCCCTAATGTAGGATCCCGATTATCTGTCCCTCTCGCAGTTGGCATGTGCTAACTGCAGCCAGCGCCTTTACGATATGTGACCGCATCGGCCGTATTTGGGCCACTCGCTTTCTTTGTGCGACCTGGGCGGCCGGCATCGCTATCTTCATGGGTGGTGCTTCTCGTGGCAGCCTCGGTGCCATCTATGCGGGCCGTTTCATCGCCGGTATTGGTGTCGGCCAGACGCCTGTTGTCGGGTACGTTTATTTCTGCACCGACCATTGATACGCTTGGTTTGCTTGCCACGCAAACTCCTGATTCGCGAGCTAGGCTAACTTCTCTTCGCATCCTCTTCTAGTCCCATCTACGTTGCCGAGGTTGCCCCAGCCTCCATTCGCGGCCTTTGCACCTGTATCTTTAGCGGAGCTGTGTACTTAGGTATCGTCCTCGCGTTCTTCGCCAACTATGGAGCAGCTCGACATATTAGCCCGGACTCCTACGACCAATGGATGGTACCTAGCAGCCTACATCTCATGTTCGCAGGCATTATTTTCATCCTCATGTTCTTCCAGTGCGAGTCCCCTCGATACTACATCAAGCAGGGAAACCCCGAGAAGGCCGCTGAGGTTCTCGGCTATATTCGGCAGCAAGATCCGCAGGGGGAGTATATCACCGGTCACATTGGCGTTATGCAGGCTGCGTACGAAGAGGAGCTCGAGGCCAGTAGGGGAGCCGGCTGGCTGGGAATCGTGAAGGAAATGTTGTTCGACAAGAGCAACCTATACCGCCTTTACCTCACCACTTCCATTCAGATCCTATCACAGTGGTCTGGTGCTGGTTCCATCACTCTCTACGCCCCTGATCTCTTCGCGCTCGTGGGCGTCGAGGGTGAAGAGGAAGGCCTTCTGATTACCGCGGTCTTTGGTATTATCAAGCTGATCGCGGCTGTCTCCTGCGCCCTCTTCCTCGTCGACGTCATTGGCCGCAAGCGATCTTTGCTCATCGGCATTACCCTACAGACCATCTCGATGATCTATGTGGCGAGCTTCTTGACTAGTGTGCCGAGGCTTGGTGTCGACCCATCGTACGACATGCCGGACGACAAGGAAGGTGCTAGCAAAGGTGCGATTGCCATGATCTATATTTCCGGCTTCGGCTGGGCTCTTGGTTGGAACTCGATGCAGTACCTACTCACCGCGGAATTGTTCCCCCTACGAGTCCGTGCCTTGGCGACTTCTTGGGCCATGACGATGCATTTCGTCAACCAGTTCGGCAACTCTCGTGCTGTTCCGCACATGCTCCTCTCTGTGAGTGACGGGGGCATCTCGCCTATGGGAACCTTTTGGTGCTTCGCGGCTGTCACCTTTGTCGGTGGCGTTTGGGTGTGGTTCTTTGTACCCGAGACTGGCGGCCGTTCTCTTGAGAGCATGAACCGACTATTCGAGCTGCCATGGTATCGGATTGGCCTCTACGGTAACAAGGATGCGGACGAAAAGGACAATCAGTTGGCCGAGAAAACGGAGAATGTGGAGCTAAAGGAGCGAGTCGAACAGGCGTGATGTGGTCTTGAGATTGTATATCTCGAGATGGTGTGTTTATTAGGACGGCAGACATGTAAGAGCCTTCTCAAAATTTAGTACAGTGCGTGGGACTGGTGTTGGTTGACAAGGCGCTCCGCCAGGCGAGGACCATACCGACGTATGGGCGAGGGCGCGTCGACTCCGCTTCGCTGAGCCTTCGTTGCCGGCCGCGCAAGATTATATATCAAGGGGTAAAATTAGGTCAACTATTTACGAATATTATGCATACCGTATATATGGGTATAAATCAAAAACATTCCTGCTTCATACCGACTCATCACAATCGCGTATTAATTTAGGACCTTCTATACAGTACATACAGTAGGCACCCCTAGAAACGCCCTACGTAGCTAAACTAGACCTAAAATATCACCAACCATGATTAAGGTAAGCACTATCACCTACCTATATACACACACGCAGTCCGTTTAGATCGAAAGTAAGGCTATATATAGCGTTAAACGCTTTAAATCTATTACTAGTTGTTTTTTTAGCTCCTTGGAAGCATAAAAGTGGGTTAGTTAAGTAGTTCTAGCAATTTAAAGACTAGTCATGAGAGCGAAAGTGATGATGGAGACGACAATGGCCCTGGACGTAACTCGCTTGACTTTCCCTGAAGCGTCGTTACGAGTCTAGACGCAGGGAAGAATGGCGCCTATAGTTTGTACTAGGAGACGCAAGTTCCTTAACCAGCTTTTCTTACTCCCATGATATAGAACAAGGCTGACAGTCAAGAGCTGACAGTATATGGCTCTGGTTTCAAGCTTTCAATCAAGGTAGGTGTGTTTTCTCCCGTTCAATGAAGGTAATTATATGTAGAGAGGTGGGAGGCAGTGCCGAAATGGGAATGTGCCGAAATAGGAGTACGCCGACTTTAAAATCCATCTCTCTCCGGAGTTCAGCAGCTTCCGGCTGAACCGTATATTAGGCTACCACCTCGCTACGCTTCTTTTTTGCGGGTTACAATCATTATTCACAGCTCGGCTCTCTAACAAGCTCTCTGCCCTTTAACTCATCAACCATCATTATGACCTTCGAACTTAATATCCCACCATGCATCAGCAAACCCGCCCATCCTCTCCACCCGCCTTCACCCGATCGCCCATTAAGAATCCAAATTCGGGGTGACCCGAACTCTATAAAGAGCCCCTTGCCAAACCTGAAGATACCAGCTGCCGACAACGACGTCAACACCTGGCCATCCCTAGCAGAAGGTCAAGAATTTGCTATAGTATGCCGAAAGCTGTACCAGTGTGAGGCTTGCCTTAACGTCACTGGTGATATACTACTAAGTGAGCAGCTCTATACGGGAAGTAAGTCAATGTGAGAATATTTCTTTTCCTTCTTATCAGTCTATGTATCAACATCTTTAACCTCTGAGAATTGACCTCTGAGATTTTACTCAGTTAAATCTTAATATGCTCATTACTTTCTTATATCCTTATTTTACAAGTTAATACTGACCTTTATATCTCTATTACTAGGCTAGCCTGTGGTTACGGTATCACATTTGACCACCTTGTCCCGACAGACGACCTGGATCTGGAGGTATTACAGCTAAATATTATCAAACTTGACGACCGCGAAGCCTCTCTCAAAACGGACCTTGTTTTATTAATCAACCGAGCAAAATACGACGGGAAGAACCTTTTAGCCGTGCCTAGATGTTGCCAAAAGAGGGAGGGAATGACAGATCGTAAAAAGGTGAACGAGTCAGTGGGTTTTATTGGAGGTCCACTAGCGGAAGGAAATGAATTCGGATAGTAGTCGCGCAAGATATTACAAGGAACTTTACGAGGTAGATCTCGGCGGCTTTCGAAATAGCTGCTGGCTAGGCTTGATGCGGATAAGTAGCTTCAATCTCTAAACAGCTTGCAGGAACAGGAACGGGATCTCAGGCTCGCAAGGTCAGGAAGCCAGAAGATCGACGAGTCCAAGAGCAAAACGACAACGAGTACTACGTCGTGGGGCATACAGTGGACTCATCAAGAAAAAGACAACCGAAATGCGGCATCTTCAGCAGCCGAGCGGGGCCGCCAGGAACAGCCACAGCAAGAAGCGATTTACAAGAGACCCAAGGACACTGGATAAGATACAAACACTACCGTGAGCACAGGAGATACGGCTGGGAAGAAAGAGAGATGCGACGACATTTTGAAGCCTCCCACTGACAGGTGCCCTGGTGAGCTCAAGGAGATCCTGGTGTCAGAGACTCTGAAACTCAAGGCACAGGGGAAATGACAGCAAAAGTCGTCTGATAAAATCGCCACGTAGCTCCGTGAGGATCCCAACAAGGATGGGACCATTCTTATTACTCTGAATCTCGACTGCCGGCCGAAGATTGAGCTCCTCGTGGCGTCCAAGCAGGGAGATACCGACGAGAAGAAGCAGAAGGAAGAACTCGAAGCAATCCCTGGGCTGGTTTCTGATGGCCACAAGCAAGGGGACCAGACCGTTTTGATGAGGAAGCTGGAATATGAGGATACCAGAGACGGGCCCTCGGCGACGGCGAAGAAGGAAAATGAGACCTAACAGAGACACGGTTCGATTGTGGTAACCTCAAGGGCGGCTCCTAATGGACATGTACGAGTAAATGTCGTACCGGGAAGTCTCAAGCTTGAGTGCCTGGAGGTGCCCAAATAGGAAGATTTCAGAGAACAGAAGCAACAGGTAACGCTTTCGCTGACGCCGAGAACTCCTGATGGACACAAACAGGGTACTGCAATGCCAGGAACTCTGAACATTCCAACGCGAGAGCACAAGCCACAGGACACGCCTCCGGCAACATCCACCGAAAAGAACAAGAACATGAGTCAGCATTCACTAATTAACGTTCAATCACACCCAGCCCAAGCGGCCACCGGCAGCGCAGAACTCCGCAGAGCATGACGCCGACCATTCAACACGACGATGGCAAGTGAGACTCACCTCCGACGACCCTCAAAAGGAAGAGAGAAGATGGGAACGAGAAGCGATCGGGTGCATAGCGGCGCCTCAGAATTAGCATTGAGCGTCGCGGCGAGCCAACGCAAAGTGATGAGGACTTCACCTGCTACATCTGCTTCAACACCAACCACCCCACGAGCGCCTGCCGGCTTCTGGGACGATATAGACGACATGGTGAGTACGCACAAAATATGGGGCGGGAGGAAATGGACCGGTGTCGAAAGTGGATGAGGGACAAGGAGGACGGGCTGTATTGCCGCCTGTGTATGAGGGGGGACACGGCACCGACATGTACAGGAAATACGGGGAGGAGACGTGGGGGATGAAGGAATCGACCAAGGTGAGGTGCAAGGAGGTTTTGTGGGAGGAGAGGGGCCGATATGGCTCGAGAAGGGTTCATTCTGAGGGTTTTCAAAGGAGGATTAGGGTCCGCGAAATGGTTGGTTTCGGAGGACGTGAATCTGGGTGGGAGCTGGAAAGGAGGAAGAGAGGTTGATGGGCAAGTGAACTTAAATGTGCGGATTCCAGGACATCGTTGGGGATGAGGCTGGTGTTACAAGAAAAGGACTGAGGGAGTATGCCTTTCCAAGTCGCAACGTAAAAGGGTAATAAACGAAAGTCAAATAGTGGCGAGGGGAGGAGTGTTCTGCGCTCGTTCGATTGTGAGGCCGGTCCTTGACATCGGGCTTCGGTGAAACAAATTGCGAATCATCGGAGGGCTGGCATGACGAGAATCTGTTCAGAAACTCGTCCAAACAAAGAATGGCTGCCTCTGAATCTGTTGGGAGCTTTCCAAGGTGCTATTTGAGCTTGGTGTTTGCGGGGAATGGATTGGCGCAGCCCCGAGCAGCTCCGGGTCGTCATACGCCAGGGCGCATGTGACCGCGCCCTTTGTGTCACTCACACAAGCACACATGAATTCACGTGCACGAGCACCAGCCACTTCCCGTTCGCCGTATCCCGCCTCACTGTCGAGTGCCAAAACTCGAGTCAGCCCATCGGCATCGCGACGTCGCATGCATGGCCCAATCGCGCCAGGATCCACACGTCGTCCTGGAGCTCGTCTCCGTGCCGCACGAAGCCCCGCCGCCCTACGAGGACACATCGCCGCCCTCGACGCCGCGGCCGACGTACTTTCCGGGCGAGCGGGGTTGCCAGGATTGCCGCCATGAAGCAAGTTCCCCTCCCCCTTACCGCGCGCTGCCGCGGCGGGCTCCGCAGCGGCCGGTGAATTCCGTCGAGAGGCTCTACCGCAAAATGAGCAGCTACAACGCCGTCAAGTGGGGTATGGCGATGCTCTGCCTGGGCGCCTCCGCCGCGGTGATGAAGAGGTTTCCCGCCAGCAGCCTGCGGCCCTTTCTCATCTACCTTGTATCAATAGTATCTTCTACTCCCCGGTTCTTTGTTCTCGTCCTTTTTCTTAGACCACACCGGTTTCGACCCGGCTGACAACATCGATGCAGTCCGCCCTCCACTTCTTCTGTCTCGCGCTGTCCGTCCGGCCCTTCTCGCCCACGACACCCCGCCCGCCGCTGTGGCACTTCTTCGCCCTCGCCGTCTCGACGGGCATGTGGGGCGCCGGCGCCGTGGCACTCCTGGTTGTTTATTCTCGGGATACAGAGGCTGCGATTCCGAGAGGTGATGGGTCAGAGGAGAAGAAGAAGACGACGGATCGGTGGGAGAATGTGGTCATCATCGCGGCGGTTTCCGGTCTTTTCGCCCTGTATGTCATTTTAAACCTTCTCTTCGAACGAGCTGGCTCTGGCGCCTACTGGAGAACTTTGGAAGCGCTAACCTGGGGATCCACGGGTAGGGGTTCGTGCCTGTGCCAGTGGGTTTACACGGTGAGGTTGTGCAGGGGGTTCTTCCAGGCGGATATCAGGGAGGGGTATAAGCGGATGTGGGAGAGGAAGGAGAGGACAAGAGAGAGACAGGATCTGAGGGGTGGTATTCTCCTGCGCTTCAAACGCTGGGGGCAGCGGTGGGGCGCCTGAAGCTTGCAGGCTCTCGGGCGACTTGATTGTGGTTCTTTGCATCATGGCGGAGAGATTGTTTTAATGCCGCGACCGCACGCGCAAGCGGGATCTGGAAAAAGGTTGCGTGGATGGGATGACTTGTATGGTATGGAAGTAGCCAACTGGAGGCAGAGCGAACTCAAGATGCGGTCACCGAGACCGAGTTTTCCTCTTGCGAGCCCCTCTAAATGCCTACCTGCAGGCTCACAGAAAGGCCCCGGGAAACGCGGAAGCCCAGTTTTCGTCGCTTTCTTTCAGGTGTCGTCCTCCGGCGACAAGAGATCGTCCGGGCCAAGCCGAGGGGCCCCACAAGCTTAAACTTAGTGTCTAGGGCGGCGTCAGCGGCTTGAATTGATCCACATTTCGGTGCTGTCAGGGCGGGGTCGGAGACTGGACCCTGGTGCTTGCCCCACCCCCACAGACCCGATTTACAACATGGGTTTATAGGGTCGGCTTGGTCCTTCGTAAGCTATGGACTCTGCTTGCGAAGCTCGATAATCCAAGTGCCGAAAGATGACGTCTGGTTCATAGGACCAGCCTAGACCCAGTCCTGCTGCTCAGCAATGGCCTTGCACGAAAGCGAACGTCACGGTTGGATGGATCGCTTCAATGGCACTAGATCTCACACCCGCCATTGCCATACTATAGGACCACAAAGAAGTACCAAAGAATGAGACCCTTTACCATGTCGGGCGAGTCGGACGCCACTGGGTTGCGCTAGTTGTTTGTCCTAGGATGACCGTGCTGCAAGCCGCGAACGTCCTCACCGATATGCGCCGCTTATTCCCAAATATCAAGCACGTCCTCGTCATAAGAATAGCAGGTGGGGTACCCAACTATGGTCCCAGTTTGCAGGAACAAATCGTGCTAGGCGATGTCGTCGTCAGTTGCCTGCAAGGGGGTGACAGAGGAGTAGCGCACTACGAGTTCGACGCCTGAGAAGAGAGAAACGCGTTGGCCACAAGCGGGCATACACTCTATCTCTATGATCCTCTCCCCACCGCAGTAAACAATATTTAAGCCAAAAAAATGAGGAGACCTGGAACCAGGATCCCGGAAATCCTAACGCAGCCAATGAGAATTCCTTGCTGAAGAGGAAGCACCAGAATTCAATAATCCTAGGAGCAAGCACGATTATCTCTTCCGGGACGACTAACCCTATCGAGATAGAAATAAGCCTTTTCAAAGGACTCTGCGACTTTGCGCGATCAAGGCGACAGCATGATCGGGATGACAGAGCTGCGCGAATAGAGGACTCGCGTTGCATCCACTATGGCACCATCAGGTCAGCCAATGCATTAGTCATATGAAACGAGAAATGGAATGAACTTTATGAAAATCATCGATTTATTTGCTTCTAGATGGAATCTGTTGGCGTGATGGAAAACTACAAGGCTTTAGTGATTTGGGGAATCTGCGATTATGTGGACTCGCACAAGAACAAGAAGTGCCAGAGATACGCTGCATCTACGGTGGCAGCGCGCGCAAAGGAGATCCTGTCGCTCGTGCTGCCGTCTGGACTGGATCAAAGTCCCTTATCAGAGGGCAACCGAGGGGGGTTGTCTGTAGACCACAGCCCCAGGAATGAAACTGCAATCACTGCTAAGAGTGTTCGCAGCATCAATACCGGTAATGGTTCTCAATATAATTACCTCGGTAAGGATAATTAACACCTAGCTTATGACTCAATACACTTGGCTAATTTGCTCAAGATCGAGACCGATCTGCAACTTGTGTGCAATCCCTGGCCTTTCTGCAAATGGAACACATTCCCATGGCATCGCCGTCCCCTCCACAGGGACGTGCGGGTGGCTATTCTGACATGACACATACAGGCGCTGGGCCGCTGGCAATCGAGGCCTGCTCTGGATCAAGGGCAAGCCAGGCTCTGGGTAGTCGATGTTGCTAAGATATGCTCTCGATACTCACAAAGCTGCACACAACGACCTTGTCCTTTCGTTCTTCCTCCACGGCTATGGCGATGAGCTTCAAAGGAGTCCTCTTGGCATCTTCCGGTCCATCCTTCATCAAGTCATCCGGGAGATTCCCAACTCGCTGCCAATTCTGCTCGATACCTTTGGAAAAAAGCGTATGGAGATTGGTAAGCCGGGTGAAAAGTAGCAGTAGCATCAGGAAGAACTACGGCGCCGCTTTGGGTCGTCTCTTTAGAAAGTCCTGGGATTTATTTTAGCCTGGTTGTTCGTTGACGTCTTGGACGTATCTTGCAAAGACAATGCAGTTAATCTATTTCGGTGGCTCAAAACCCTGCTCCGGACGCTTTCGCCCACCCAGTTGCGGTTGCGCGTCTGCGTCACTTGTCGGTACTATCTAATCTTAGACTAGGATTATAAGCTTAAAATATACCCTGAGCATGAAAATCGGCAGGACATCTCGACTTACGTCCGAGGCTAGTTACATCTTCGCTTCCGGCTTTAATTATAGACCGTGCCTCTATCGTTTTATATAGGCCCGTCTTTGGGTGAAGCGAGTTCTGGAATTTAAGCGTGAGGGTAAGAGCTTAAAGATAGTCTAAGGGGAGATCCATTCTATCCCTCTAGACCTAGACAAACTATACTAAGAACTTCTTCAAATATAGAACCGTCCTCCTTGAAACTAATGTAATAGGTCTGCTTTGTCATTTGGCCATTGTTATTAGACGAATTGCAGTGGGCCATGGTTGTCGAGGCCGATTGCCCACATCAGTCACTGCAGGAATGCCAAAGTAGGAAAGACTATGAATCAGATAATGATAGGATGAAGAGGCGAGTTCAGAAACTTAGCTGCAGTCTTGCCGAGGTCACACGGTCATCCAATACTCAGGTTGTCCAGTTCATCCACCAGTCTGTCAAGGACTTCTTTGTCGAGAAGGACGTGTTGGCCCTGGCTAGCAGGTTAGTGTCAACGGATGAGGCAATCGGAATTGCACACTATCGGCTGTCTAGGACTTACAGTTTAAGAACCGTAACAACATAACCTCAGACCAGGCTAATGAAATTCTTGCCATCTTACGAAGCACTAAATCTTTTTTAAATCCGCTGTCTAAGACCTCTATAGTTATTTGGTCGATTCCTAGGAAGGCTCTTGAGCTTCGTAGTTAACTGAGCTAATATAGTCGGTTGGAGAACGATTTATCTATATAGCGGCTTTTATTCTATAAAGTTAATAAGGCTTTCGACTAAAAGAAAATTTAATTAGCAGAGGCTTAAGAAAAAATTAAACAACTAGAAGATCAAGTGGAGGTAAATAAGCTATCGAAGAGAAGGAAGGGTGAATTGAGCCCGAATTCCAAACTTGCTAATACTAAAGTGATTTATAAAATGAAGAAGGCTACTAGCGATTTTTAAAATATCACAGATGAATCCAGCGGGTTAAGTAACCCTACTAATGAGGAGGATTGTATTGTTGCTGGCTAGTTATCGAGATAATGCAGCTTGAAGAGCCTGGTCACATTGGTGTTGAGGAAATTCTGGGATGCCGAGAAGGGCGGGGGAACCGAAGACATGGCACCACGCCCTCACTCACCGAGAGCAAGATGATTGTATAGATCTTTACAAGGTATATATAGGAGGCGCGTATAACCACTCGAGAAAGGATCATCCACAACGTGGATAAGGCGTGATTCAGCCCTGTACCGCCATCTCCTGGGTTATAATAGGGCGGCAGAAATATTCTCCACGACGCGACGCCCATGCATAATACTCGGGTAGCGACCGAAGATACAGAGTATAGTACTGTACGTATACCCGGCCCACATCGCGGGCTCCGCCCCCACAGGCCAGTGGGAACCCTCCCGTGGTGTGTGCGGGGTAACGGCGCACGGATGGGAGGGTCGGCAACTAGCGGGAGCAGTTGAAGAGCGATTGGTAGGGAAGCTCCTCAGATGACTGTGGCGTCGGGTTCGCAGCCAATTTATTCAAGGAATGGTCGGCAACTCTCGGGAAGAGGGTCGGTATCTCGCGGGAAGTTCGGACGCAGCGAGGACGGGTCGGCACCTAGCGGGAACAGCTTGTAAAGCGACCGTGGATCCGACGGGCGACTGTGGCCGCACTTGTCGGAGGTATAGCTGCGTCTTCCCTAATGTCCAGCCAATTCCATTATGTCGGTGGATGGTGGGTTGGCCTAACTAGAAATAACACTCGGTAAGGCCGACGCCTACAGGTATCTAAACCTATGGTATAAATATAATGCTCCCAATGCCCGATATGTGAGATAGAAGCCGTATTGAGTAACAAGGACCAGTCCAATCAAAACTCTTTTAATACCGTATATAATGGAAGCATCCAGCAGGCTTCGGGTAGCCTTCAAGGAGGGCCGGCAGACCGTGGGCATGTGGCAAATGCTCCCCGGCGCCAACATCTCGAGACTCTTGTCGCGTACAGGTGTCGATTGGGTGTGCGTCGACTGCGAACATGGGAATATCGACGGTTAGTTCCAGTGTTTGGCCATACATGCCAAAACACGAAGCGACAGCGGGGCTAACTTGATGGATTGAAGATGGAGCTATGCATGATGCCGTTCCGGCCATCGCGGCTGTGGGCGTGTCGCCGATTGTCCGGATTCCGGACTTGCAACCGTGGATGGTCAAGCGTAAGCAATGCTCCGTGGATTGTACAGGTTCTAGTTTCACTGATTTATTTTAGGTGCACTTGACTCGGGCGCTCACGGAGTAACATGCCATCCCTCCACCTAAAACAACCTACATTACTAACACCTCGCAGCTCCTCGTCCCTCTGATCAAGACTGTGGATGAGGCAAAGCAACTTGTCCGCTCGGTTCGGTTCCCGCCGGCTGGGAACCGTGGCTACGGATCGCTTCTTGCCCTGGAGCGTTTTAATCCGATGCCCACCTTGACCGAGTACCTCCAACAAGCAAACGACACGCTCGTCACAATTATCCAGATCGAGACCAAAGAGGCCCTAGATGCCGTAGACGAGATAGCAGTGGTCGACGGCGTGGACGCCCTCTTCCTCGGCCCATTCGATCTCGGTACGTCCAAATGCATGAACTTTCCAAAGACATCCTCGCACCAGACTAATGAGGCTATTCTTAGGCAATAATATCGGACATCCTATCATCGATGGAGTCATGGACCAAGAGCTCACAGACGCGCTACAGAAGACTCTCGCCGCGGCGAGACAGGCGGGCAAGAAGTGTGGCATCTTCGCAGCTAGCGCGGAACAGGCCAGCTATTTTATGGAGCAGGGGTATGACATGGTGGTTGCGGCGACGGACTACACTACCCTGAGGTTTTCGTTGCGGACGGCGATGGATGTGGCCTCGGGGAGGCAGACTCAGGCCAAGGGCGGATTGTTTTGATGGTCCATTACGGGATGGTAGCGGAGTGGGCTTGGCCACACTGCTGTCATTTATACAAATAAAGGTCACTTCCCAGTCAAGCGTCTAACATTCCTTCTACGAATACCCGTGATATAAATTTGAGGGGGAAGAATTTGAAGCTATGTTTGTAAAGAAACCGGGAGCCCATTGCCGCTTGCAACTCAGGAGACGGTGACGAGCTACTAGCATTCCTTGGGCAATCCTAGTGCAGACGTAAATGTATTAGGAGGTATCTTCACCTCTCCACGACACATTACGCCAACCATGGGTGACTTACAGGCTACATAGAATTTTTTTTGGGATGGTACTAGGCACTAAGAGCGGTCGTGGGCCTGGTGGTATTACCCCGCGTTTCCCCGGCAGACCATCTCGGCCCAGGCGGGGATTCTCATCCTCCAACCCAACGAATTCGACACCAAGCGAAGCCTTAGTTACAAGGGAACCAATTGCCACGGCTATCCTCAGTGTTCCCCTCCTTCTAGACTCGCACAGTTCTGGCGTGTCCTGCGGAATATTCAAACCTATGATGCAGGAAGAGCCTCGTCGCAAGTCACGGAGGAGCCCTAGGGCGTAAGTTTTTTCCCCCTGCAAAAATCCTCGTCTTTTTTTCCAGCTGGGTTCCACGCGCGATCTATTCACTGATTACCACGTTGAAAATAGATGCGTCGCATGCCGTCAAAGTAAGATAAAATGCTCGGGCGTTGAGCCCTGCGCCAACTGTCGGCGCCGCACTATCCCGTGCCATTTCAACGATGCCGCGAACAAGATTGTCGTGTCGGAGAAGTAAGCATAACACCACTTGGGCTATGCGTAGTGCTCTGTCGAGACTGACATGGTGCGCTGGAGATACCTCCAAGAGTTGCAGCAACGGGCTCAGGGTTTCGCCCCAAACATCCCACATTTGCCGTCACCGGGAATCCAGAGCCAGGCGACTGTATGCGTCCCTCGGTCCAGTGACTTTGAATCCGGAGCAGAGTCCAGCATTGAAGGTTAGTGCTCAGTCGCATGAAGTCCATAGAATGCGTGCCTCTTCTCGCATCGTTACTTCCTCGTTGTTTGAGCTGACGATCGTCGGCATGCTCCAGCTGTCATGCCTAGCGAAGAGAACGTACAGCTGGAAGACAACCTCATAGATTCGTCGCTCAGCGTCTGGACGGACCCCTTCTCTGGCCCATCGACAACAATTAAGAATCCCCTTCAGAATGGACGAGGATGGAGTAAGCGCTACTCCTCATCCCATTCGCTGATTGCAAAACTTCTGTCCTAACAAAACTTCCCAGTCTGGCTGGCCCCCTGGTCAACATGGTCCTTCACCGTTCGACTCATGGGAATGATGACCGAGAGGCTGCATGGCCCGTCCCAGGGCAGCCCCGTAATAGTGACCGGCGACGTCTATCCCCTCAAGTGGAATTACGTGCCAGACGACGTGCCCCCGGATATCAGTGGGCTGCCGTCCATCGACCGCGCCATCTATCTCTTCAACACCACAAAATTCCATCTTGACCAACATTATAGGTTCTTGGACGACGCCGCCTTCATGGATCATCTGAATCAGTTTTACCACGCTGACGCCCAGGCCAAGGCATCGAGCTCACGCGTGTGGTTCGCCCAGTTCCTCATCGTCCTTGCGTTTGGGACGGCGTTCATCTCTGAATCGCGGAATCCGTTGGAGCCTCCGGGAAAGAAGTTTTTTGTGCGGGCCATGCCCTTGATGCCGGACCATACTTCGATCTGGAAACATTCCTTGTTGGGTATCGAAACACTGGCATTGTCAGCGTTATACCTATACTCGATCGACCATAGGGAGTCTGCGCTTCTTCAGGTACGGGAATTCCATATCTCCCCGTAGGCCTGGGCTTATTGATGATGGCTAATTTGATCTCCTCATACAGATCGGCCAGGCCTTGCGTATAGCACAGATGGAAGGCCTGCATACTCGCCTTCCAGAATCAGACCTCGGGCACGATGTGGTAATGCGTTGTCGCAGTCTTTGGGGCAGTCTCTGGATCATGGATCGGCACATTTCCACCTCTAATGGCTTACCAGTGTCAACACCCGACTGCAGCGCTTCCCCTTCGACAGCCTACGGGAGCACGGATATGGATGGAGACTTGATCCTCAGCCTCCAAGCAAAATTGTCCAATCTCATGTGGGTGATTCTGAATAGTAAGTGTAGACCTAGCCTACTACACGCCAAACTACAGGCAGAAAACTAATATCCTCCAAAGCGGTTTACAAGACTGAGCGCACCGGACTCGCAGTGTTTCTAGAGAACACGAAGTCCACACTACATACCTTGGCCGGGCATGCCAAGGAAATTGAATGCATTATCGGCAGCAAATTCCAAAGCTCGATAGGGATTATGCCAGAGGGAACGCGCCACATTACACTATTATATCATCAGGTAAAGAGCTCTCTCAGAATACTGTAAGAACGTTAGGAGTTTGCTAATAGGCTACCTCCAACTTTATAGTTTGTCATTGTGGCCACTAGACCACTTCTCTTGTCGGTATTAAGAGAGCGACTGGAGAATCTTGGCCGTGGGCAAGAAGACCTTAACTGCTTCAACAGCTTCCTGGCGTTGACGACAACATTAATCACTACTGGGATCAAGTCGGCGGCTAAGACGCTTTACATCCTGTCCAACGAAGATAACCTACTCGGTGAGTAGCTAGCGCCTTATCCCAAGAGCGCCGACCGCGCCCAATTTTTTTAACACACTCTTTAGAGACGTTTTTGCCATTCGACCACGAATTCACCCATTCCGCGGCGCTACACCTTCTCTTGGCGAAGACCCTTTTCCCCGCCACGGCCGACGACCAAAGCGACTCGCAAGAGGCACACACACTGTTCGATGAAATAATCGACAAGGGCAACAGGATAGCGCAAGCGCGCAAATCCGAGCTGGCCCGCCTAGAGAACCTATGTCAGGACCTTATCACGCAATCCGAGCGGCGAGGCCTCCAGATGCTGAACCTATCCTACGCCGCCGGCTCGGTGTCGGACACAGACGGGAATGTCTTGACGCATTCGGACCAACCATCAGGCGGTGGCCCGCCTGATCCAGACTTCGTGGAGTCCACGACGACCGAGTACCCTCAGTTCGCGCCTACTCCTTCTGGGCAGGGGACAACGATGACGAGTAACTTTTCCGTATTGGACGATATCGGGATATCGTCCGATGACTTCTTTGCGATTGTGAATGAGATGGATAACTTGGGGCACCTGGCGCAGGACTTTGAGGGGTTTCCGGATGAATAGCTTCTTGAAAATGAATGATGTCTTCGACTGATTTTCCGAAGAAAAGCACGTAATACAACGCCTCACATAATTTTCGGTATCTGAACGGGAGTTTCATAATAGACGATCGTGTACTAAGTGATGCTATCCAATCGCGAGGGTCCTCTCCTACAGTTGAGCTCGCGAGAGACCGCAGGAGCGAAAAGGCGACGAGTGCGGGATAAGGCAGCGCGATTCGCCACGTGAGGACTTGCGGCTAATGGATCTGCTAATTTAGGTCCTTTTCTGGTTAGCGGATCTGGGGTTGGGGGGGGGGGGGGGGGGGGGGGGGGGGGGCGCATAGAAGCTKGACAAGAA
>JAGFNX010000394.1:0-42020 GCA_017657125.1 Scopulariopsis brevicaulis
CATCCCCCCCTCCCCCTGCTAGCAACCCCGAAGGAGAACGGCGACAAGGCAGGCTCAAGGAAAAGGGAAATGTCTGACAGAACGCAGGAAAAAGCGGTCCAGGACCAGCTCAAGGTCCTCAACGACGACTACGCCCCCTCGGGCTTCCAGTTCACGCTCGCCAACACCACCCGCACCGTAAACACCACCTGGGCCCGCAACTCCTCCGAGTCATCCAACGAGGCCGAAATGAAGGCCGCCCTCCGCCAGGGCTCCTACTCGGACCTCAACCTCTACTTCCTCACCGAGCTCGACGAAGTCCTGGGCTACTGCTACTTCCCCGTCGCCTCGCCCTCCGACTCCGATATCAGCAACGACGGGTGCTCGATCCTGGCTGCGTCGGTGCCGGGGGGCAAGGACGACAGGTTTAACCTGGGGAAGACCGCCACGCATGAGGTGGGCCACTGGCTGGGACTTTTCCATACGTTCCAGGGAGGCTGTGAGGACGGGGATGGCGTGGCGGACACGCCGGCGCAGAAGTCGGGGAGCAGCGGGTGTCCTATCGGGAGGGACTCGTGTCCCGCGCCCGGTTTGGACCCGATTCATAACTATATGGATTATTCGGATGATCCTTGCCTTGAGGAGTTTACGCCCGGGCAGTGGTGAGTCTGGCCTGTCCCCTTCTTTACTTCCGGGCGTGGATGCTGACTTTTTTAGGTCTCGGATGCATAGCAGCTGGAAGCGGTACAGGTCGTGAGGGTGCAGCTCACCTCGCGCGTGTGGCTCCTGGCGTTTGGGATGTCGGGTGGGTATGAGGCTGGGTTTCTAATGATTGTAAGACGACGGCGACTGGCGTACAAAGAGGGCAGAGGCCGCCGGGCGGGCCCAGGAGCGGGCTCCATTAGAGACGGGCGAGAGTTGGATACTGGCAGTGGCATATTTTATCTTGGCATGATGTGGCATATACACCGTTGACTTTCATCTACTTCGTACTTCACTGGATTCTGCGTCTGGGAGGGAGTATGGGATGGGCCGTAAGCCGATTGGGCCCTTGTTTTGAGAAACGTGAAGCGCCAATGACTGTACAAAGCTCGTGGTTTAGAACGGGAGGTGATTCAAGGCATGGTTGGGGGATCCCTAAAGGTTCCGAGGCCGACCTCATGTCGTCCGGCAAGTACACAGCCGTGGGATAGCCAGACGGGGGATCGAGGGTCATGTCACACAGGTATCGGGAGGGGGCCCGGATGGAAGGTGGCAGTTCGTTTGGCTGGTCGAGACATGTGAGCGGTGGGGGAGGTAGAGCAAACGGATCAACGACGCTCGGGTAGCATCCTAGGGACTCTACAAGTCCAAACAACACGAGCTATCGAGGATATGGTCACCAAACATTCTTGCCTTCGCTGCTACCAACTACAAGTACGAGTACAAAAAGTACAACCCATACCAGAAACGCTTAAACAACAAAGGAAACCCCGTCTAGATGCCTAAAACCTACAAAACGACCTTACACCCCCCGAGAAACAGGTCTCTTCAGCCTCTCCGAAGCATCAATCTCCCCCGCCTCCTCCACAACACTTCCCTTCCGAACAGGACTAACCCCCATCTTCTCGATCCCCAGCCCCACTTCACCCACCCTCCTCAGGACATGTAGCAGCGCGCCCCTCAGCTCGGGGCTCAGCTCCCTACCCACAAGCTCAATAACAAGCGGGTAGAACTCCCCCAAGTTTCCACGGAACGCGTCCTCGGGGAACGACGCGTATCCCTCCAGCACATCCACGACCACCGGCCGCCAGGCCACAATGTTCCTATGCTGGCTCTCCTCCTCCAGCGTGACGTACCCCCCCACGATATCCTTGCAGAGCGGCACAAGCGCCGCCTCGATATCACCCCTCGCCGCCGCCCTCTCCGGCGACCCATCCGCGAACATCCGGAACAGAATAGCCACATACGTCGCGGCGCTGCCCGACTCCTGCTTCAGCAGGTTCGGCGGCTGCGACATGAAGCCCGCGCGCCAGAGACGCATGCGCAGCTCCTTGTCGTTGTTGAATCGCCGCGCGAAGAGGTACGACTTCTTGAGGAGGGCCATAAGGCGGAGGAGCTCGATGGAGGGGATCTGCACGTAGACTGCGTCGTTGCCGAAGAGCTCGTGGACCGTCTCGATCATGAGGAGCTGGAGGACGCAGCGGGAGATGATGCGGTTGTAGAAGCGCCGGCGGGCGGGGGTCACGACGTTGGGCTGCGGCTGGAGGGGCGATGTGGGCTTGTAGTTCTCCAGGGGGGAGTTGGGCGCCGCTTCGGCCGGCGTGGCGTTGATATTGTCGGCCGCCGGCGCCTCGTGCGACTCCGCGTCCCCACCCTCCTTCTCGTCGCTGCCGTTGATCCTCAGGGACTTCTCATCCACGTCGTCCTGCGCGGGGTTGGGACCCTCGGCAAGCTGCCCGTTCTGTAGGGGCAAAGCCGTAGTCGCGGGATCGAGCGTCGTCGCAAAGAACAGCTCCTTGGCCGTCGTCCGCTCAAACAGCTCGCAGAACGCGGCCACAATCTGCGCCCAGTGGTCAGGCGAGAACTTCTTGACGTTCTTGAGCACCAGCTGCTGCAGGCAGTTGCTGCCTATCCGCGCGATCGTGTCGCTCTCCTGGCAGATGCAGAGCGCCAGCAGCTTGAGAACCCGGTCGAGGAGGTACTCGAGCGCGTCGAAGAAATGCGTGAAGAGCGAAATCATGTTGCGCAGCGCCTGGATCATCGTCGTCGAGAGCCACACCGAGAGCTCCTCGTGGTTCAGCGCCGTCGACAGCTCCGGCCGCGACCGCAGGACCATGAAGATGGGCTCCAGCTGCTGCCGCCACAGGATGTCCCAGAAGTCGGTCCCAAAGTCCCCGCCGTAGCGCTGCAGCGCCTCGAAGAAGTACTCGAGCGCGTTCGACCGCACCTCGAGGTCCTCGCCCGTCATGAGTATGTCGTGGAACGCGAACAGCACCGGGAACCAGAAGCCCTCCTCGACCGACGTCCGCCCCGGCTGCAGCTGCGACTTGGGCGACTTCATGGCAGCCTCGGCGTTGGCGCCGAGCGTCTTGTGGTCCTTGGACAGGGGGCACTCGGGCGTCTTGAGCATCCGCGGGATGAGCGACTTGAGCGCCTCGAGCGCCTGTAGGCTCTTCTTCTGGAACTTGATGTTCTTGGAGAACTCGGTGAGGCAGACGATGAGGTCGGTGAAGGCACCCTGCGAGATGACGACGCCGAATTTGGTCTTGTACACCTGGCTGACGTTCTCGTACGCGAGGTTCACGATGCCCTCGTACGGCTCGCGCGCGGCCACCGTGAACACGCCGAACATTGTCCTCCAGCCGGACCGGATGTTATCGCCCTTGGCCTGGATCATCTGGATCAGACACCTGAGCACCATGTCCTTGACGGCCGTGTTGTGCGAGTTGGCGAGGACATGCTCGAACGGCTTCAGGAAGTCCTTTTGGAACTTGAACCCGGCGAGCTCCTCCAGCTCCATAAACCGCATCGACAGCTGCCGCAGGGAGTCGAGCGCGAAGAAGACGATGGCCGTGTTGTTGTGACACCCGACCTTGTTGAAGTGGTCGCCGAGGACAGCCCAGATGTTGGTCCACTCGAACTTTACTCGCGTCATGTTGTAGTAGCTGATCTCGACGATCTTCTGCAGGCTGTACGTCCGCGGGGAGTCGTTGGAGCCCGAGACCTTGATCTCGTCCCAGCTGACTTCGGTGAGCGCGCGGGCAAAGTGGACGATCGCGTCTCCAGAGAGGTCCGCCGTGCTGGTGAATATTCTGTCAACGCCCTTTATGACTTCGTCCGACCGGCTCTCCAGCGCAATCTCGTTGGAGAACCCGTTTGACCTTGCCCTGTTGCGCCGTCTACTCCTCGACTGAGAATCGCTGGAATTCTCTCTCGTCGGCATGAATCGCGCCTTCGAGACGTCGGGGACCGCGCTCTCGTCCACGCCGCCGGATATCAGCTGTAGGCGGTCCAGCTGGCTGATGCACATTAATATGTCCTTCCAGGACTCCTTGAGAAGGTTGCCCTCGGTCTGGCCCAGCTCGAGGAGCACCTTGAGCGCCTCGACGTTCTTGGCGTGCATCTCGTGCGGGTTGTTGATGTTGGTGGTGTTCCGGATGGCATTGATGAAGGCCTCCCTCGGCGTGGCGAGATCGAAGACACAAGCAATCTTGGTAGCCAACCTCATCCCCTCGAGGCAGAGCTTGTTAATCTCGAGGTTGAGCGTCCTCTGCATCTGGCTCGAAAGGGCCGAGAAGAAGGACATCCACGTCACATCGAACATGGACCCGACGTGACGGAACGAGGTGGCCGGGATGAACCGGACGCCGGCTCTGGCCGCATTGCGCCGCTGGTTCTTGAACAGCGTCTTGAAGAGCTGCTCCGACCGCGACGCAATCTCCTCCGACTGCTGGATGTACGCCTCCCGCTGTAGGTCGCGGCCGACGTTGGCAAAGGCATTGCCAAGCCCAGCTGCAATCCCGCCTGACGGTTGCGTCGGAAGGGTGCCAGCGGCAGCCGCGGCATCCCTCTCACTCTTGAGCACAATCTCGCTGTTCGCAATCTCGTCATAGATGCCCACGAGGTAGTCGTCGGGAAGGTCAGAGTCGTCGTTGATGCCGCGGTTGTTCTTGATAAAGTCCTCCTTCGTCATGCGCCGCGCAATTTTGCTGCTATGCAGATCGGTGTTGAGGAGAATAACCGAGTACGCCAAAATGTACGCCGTGTCGGCATTCGCAAACGCGTTGGGATTCCCCATGACATAGCGGTTGGCGAACTTCAACATGAAACGGTCAATCTTCTGAGCTTCACCGGGAAGACGGAAGGACTGAAGGAACTGGCGCAGCGACGGGACAAAGCGCCTCTTGGTGAAGTCCATCTCATCGACAAACGCATGCATGATCTCGATATTCTTGGGGTCGCCCTCGCCCAGGAACTCGCCGATCTGTGCCTTGTCCAGGCGGTCCTCAGCGAGAAGGAACTTGGCGATGTCCGTCGGGGAGTCGCTAGGGATGAAACCCTCTTTTAACAGGATCTTCATCCCCTTTTTCGGCTTGAAGTTGAACTGGTTGATGGCGTTGGTCATCGCCGTCTTCCTCGCCTTAGCCTTTTCCAAGTGCTCCACGTCATCGTCGAGGATCGGGGTGGGCGGATGCGTCGTAGAATCGCCTCGGGGGGAGTCGGTCGTGTGAATTGACGGATCTATCGATGCGCGATCATCTACCGAAGGACGGTAATCCCCCTCAGCTCCCGCGCTAGCGTGGTCCTGCCTCACCGACGCCGACCAAGTGACGAGAGACCGAAGAGCCTCGACAAGCGCGTCTACTGACACGCGTTTCATCGCGTACTCCCTCGGAATATCCGGCTCCGACTCCACCATTGGCGCGATCGAGGCTACGGTGAGGGGCGGCGGCAAGATCGGCTTGATCTGCCATTCTGAAGGCGACGGCGTCTTCAGATTCCTCTCTTCGTACAGCTGCTCCTGTATCGTATTGATCGAAACGGGGGTTATCGCGAACCGGGACAGGTCCTCGATGGTGGTCTGGAAGATGTTGTTGATGCTGCCATCGCAGTCGTAGTTTAGGAATATCTCGACGAGGGCGCGCGGATCGGCGCAGACGCGGCCGAGGATGTTGACAACGTAGAGCTTTTGCGATGTCGGCGCGGTCTTGCGGGCGAGGAGGGCGAGGTAGATCTCGTTAAGGAAGACCTCAATTTCTTTCTACATCGCGGTGTTAGTTGAGTAGACGAAGCGGGAACGCCTGGCCACGAACCTTGAAGGAAGCGCGCATGAATTTGAGCATGAGCCAGAAGATCTCCGCCGTAACATCAAAGACCTTGTCAACGGAGCAGGCGCCGTTCCTGGTAATGGTCAGGCAGAGGTAGTACTTTATGGCCTGGAGGAAGCTCGTGAACTCGTTGCTCTTGGAGTTCTTGATCCTGCACAGCGGGGAGGTGAAGACATAGATATGGTTATTAAGGAGGGTGTGGATCAGGTGGAGTGAGACGAGCTTCGACCGCATCGCCTGGCCGCGCAGGTCGTAGAGCTGGTCAGGCGGGAGAACCTTTGTCGCGAGGTTGCAGAAGGCGCGGAAGACGAGGTAGGCGTCGCGTATGTACACCTCGTCCTCCGCCTCGAGGGCCTCTGGGCTGTCATCCATGGAGGACTCCGCCACGGAATACTCCGATATAGACCGTGCCGCCTTCCTCCTGACCCTCTTGAGCTGCGTCACCATTGTCGGGCCATCGCCCATGTGCGTGTCGTCGAAGCTCTTCCTGTTCTCGAGATCCTTGAGCGTAAGCTTGGCTTCGCCCTGCTCACCCTCCTCGCCGTTGGCATCATCGCTACCCTCGGCATTACCCTCAGCATCGTCAGTGGGAGGGGCTTCCTCGGTGTCGCCTTCCGTCTCCTCGCCACCTTCCTCGTCCTTGTCTTGCGCGGACCCTGGCACGTCGAGCGTTATGTTGCTCGTGCTCTGCCTTTCCTTCGACAGGTTCATCCTCGCCTCCCTCATGAGCAGCCGGTTCTTGACCCGCTCGAAGACGGTGCCGACCATCTGCGTCAAGGTGCCCTGGGCGATCTGCTGGTTGGCGGTGTTCCTCGACAGGAGGAACACGTTGTAGATCTGGCGGACGGCCTTGAGCAGGCCGGCGCCGTGCACGACGATCTTGTCGTTCAGCACGGCGGCGAGGAGGGACTTTACGATCTGCAGCTGGACCTCGACGGGGGTGGTCTCGCCCTGGAAGCAGTCGCATATGGTGTCGATGGCGCGCTCGATGAGCGGCGCCTTGGACGAGTCGCCATCCTCGGCGGGCTCGGCGTCGACGGCGGTGAAGTACGAGTAGGAGATGAGCTTGCCGATGCAGTCGAGGGCGGTGGTGTTGAGCTCGGCGCTGGGCGACTTGGCGGCGAGCTGCAGGGGCGCGAAGATGACCTCGGGCTCGGGTAGCTCGGGGTGGCTCGCCTTTATCGCGTCGAGGGCGGCCTTTGCTTGTTCCCCGAGCTGCTTGTTCTTCTGGGCCTCCTTGGACGCGGCGATGGCATCCAGCGAGGATGCCACGAACGAGAAGGAGCTCATCGGGGAGCGAGCGAGGGGCGACTGGCCATATGCGGAGGGAGAGCGGATGGAGGAATGGCCGAAACGGGCGGGCGCAGGTCGTGGGGGTGATGGAGAGTGCACGGGCGGTTCGCAGCGGTAGCCTCGCCGATGGGAGTTGCGACTTTGGGCCCGGGAGATTTCGCTTGTGAAGGCGGGTATCCGGGAGGGTGGTAGAGGTCGAGGCGGCGAAGTTAACACGCTTCCAGAAAATTGCCGGTTGCGACGCCTGCCTGGCAGGCCCGAGGCTGAGCAGGGGCGGCAGGCCTGCGGCTCGTTACAGGGGTCCTCTCCGCTGAAACCCACTATAAATTTACCTTTGGCTCCACCTGCCATCCGGGAAGGGGTTCGGACGGGGCGCAGCTGGCAGACGTGCGACAGCAGTTGCACACATCTCCTCACCGAGTGCGAGGTCCACAGCAGAAGAAGGAGTTATGTAAGCATCTACGGATGGGAAGGAGGTCTGTCATCCCAGAAGGATTTGGGCGCGTTTCTGCTGAGGTAATGGCTCCGCTCGGAGTTTCGTCCAGTTGACGGGTACCTCTACTTCAATGGCGAGGAGCAACAGTTGGAGGATATCCCAGCGACGAGCTTCAAGGGTCTGGTTAGATTCAATCCAATGCACCAATATTAGTCGTGCTCGAGACACTCGACTTACACATTGACGTTGAAAAAAAAAGGGTGCTGCGAGGCGAGGGTCTTCATCTCACCCACTGACGGAAGCTTCGCGGGGGTACAGGTACGTCCACATTCTGACGCTACGAGGACTTTTCCTTATTGGGACTAGCGCCCCCAAGCTGCACGGTGGCCAGGACCCAGCAGCCCGACTCGGAGCTCAACGGAAAATGCGAAATCATCACCAACGGGAGAAAAAATAGCGAAAGCGCCGCACCCCGTGTCCCTCCGAGAACCCCATCAACCTCCCATCCCATACCCAACAACCACCGACCACCACGCCCCTCGGGTCCCCGCGAATTGCGTCTTTTGCTTCCCTCGAGCGTCCTCACCTTTTTCGAGGCCCTCTCTAATTCTTTAGGAGCTTGATCTCCCGCTAGATCCGGCGTCGTCCGCCTTCCCCGAACAGCTCAGCACACCGAGCTACCTCTACTCTCCCGCCCACCATGATCGGCACCGTCCTCCGGAGGCGGGCGTTCCAGCCCAGGGCCCTTCGCTACGGCCTCACGTCGCAATTGATCAGGTGCTACGCCTCGTTCCCCTCGCACACCGTCATCAAGATGCCGGCCCTCTCGCCGACCATGACGGCGGGCAACATCGGCGCGTGGAACAAGAAGGTCGGCGACTCCATCGAGCCCGGCCAGGTGCTCGTGGAGATTGAGACGGACAAGGCCCAGATGGACTTTGAGTTCCAGGAGGAGGGCGTCATTGCCAAGATCCTGAAGGAGACTGGCGAGAAGGACGTCGCTGTCGGTAACGTACGTGCTCATGCTTCTCCTGCCCGTACCCCGACCACCCCCAGCTACACACTTTGAACCCATCAGTCGGACTGACCATCCCGTGTCAACAGCCCATCGCCATCCTCATCGAGGAGGGCGCCGACGTCTCCGCGTTCGAGAACTTCTCCGTCAAGGACGCCGGCGGCGAGTCCGCCGGCCCCGCGGCCCCCAAGGAGGAGAAGACGACCGAGTCTGAGCCCAGCAACGTCGAGCCCGAGCCCTCCCAGGCGCCCACGTCCGCCGACGAGCTCGTCACGTCCTCGAGCGGCCGCCTCGAGACGGCCCTCGACCGCGAGCCCAACATCACCCCGGCGGCCAAGAGGCTCGCCCGCGAGAACGGCGTCGTGCTCGAGGGCCTCAAGGGCACGGGCAAGGACGGCAAGCTCGTCGAGGAGGACATCAAGAAGGCCATGAGCAGCAAGGCGGCCGCGGGCCCCGGTGTCGGCTACGAGGACACCCCCGTCAGCGGGATGCGCAACGCCATCGCGAACCGCCTCAAGGGGTCGGTGCAGAACAACCCGCACTTCTACGTCACGAGCAAGATCTCCGTCTCGAAGCTGCTCAAGCTCCGCCAGGCGCTCAACTCGGAGGCCGACGGCAAGTACAAGCTCTCGGTCAACGACTTCCTGATCAAGGCCGTCGCCGTCGCGTCGCAGAAGGTGCCCACCGTCAACTCCAGCTGGAGGGACGGCTTCATCCGGCAGTTCAACACGGTGGACGTGGCTGTCGCGGTGGCGACGCCCAGCGGGCTCATCACCCCTATCGTGGCGGGCACCGAGGCGCGCGGCCTCGAGTCCATCTCCAACAAGGTCAAGGAGCTCGCCAAGCGCGCGCGCGACAACAAGCTCAAGCCTGAGGAGTACCAGGGCGGCAGCATCTGCATCTCCAACATGGGCATGAACGACGCCGTCGACCACTTCACCGCCATCATCAACCCGCCCCACGCCGCCATCCTTGCCGTGGGCGCCATCAAGAAGGTTCCCGTCCCCGCTGAGAACGAGGACGGCACGACTGGTATTGCCTGGGACGAGCAGATCACCATCACGGGCAGCTTCGACCACAAGGTCATTGACGGCGTGATTGGTGCCGACTGGGTCAAGGAGATGAAGAAGGTTCTCGAGAACCCCCTCTCGCTCATGCTATGAGCGGGGGCTCGTTGATAGAGGTTAGAACATCTGGTTTCTCTGGGTCTTCCGGGGGAGGCCTTAAAAGCAGAGGTGGATAAACGGGGTGTATGGTAGGAGAAGGGTTGAATAATAGTGTCAGTGTAGCTCTCGGCGCCTCGGAGACGAGTGTTGGCCCTTGGCTCTCCGTGTATAGTGAAACCATGGGATGGTGAAGCAAGGGTATTTGCGAGGGATTTGTCAATGTACATTCAGTTTCTATGTCTTTCCGATTTTGCTAAAGCAGGTGAAGTTTTGCCTGGGGTCCTTGTTTCCAGTCTTTGGCAGTTCCTGTTAGCCGAGTCGGTTAGTGTTGAGAGGGTCTGCGGAGCGCTCCGAATGACGCCCTCATGAAATGTGGTAAGAGCCGCGGCATGTCTACGGGCTGCCCTTATTCCCGGCCGAAGGACAGCGGCATATGAGACCTAGGACGTTTCCGGACATCTGTCCAGTCCATGATGGGCTTACATTTGGTAAGAGCCCGTTGTCAACATCGTCGCTGTGGGAACCAAAGGTGAAACCTGGTCTGAACGAACTGGAAGACTTGACTCACTACCCGCCTCTGCCGCTCCACCCGTTCCTTTTCTCTACCCGCATTCTCCTCGGCCGCCTAGAACCCCGTCAAACCATCCCCAGTAACCCCTGCTCAGTCGACGCCTTCGCCCCAACAACAAAGAACATCTTAATCTCGGCCATGGCCTCGGAAAACATGGGAATGTCCGGCGTCTGTCATACGTCCTCGTGAGAGCGCCCGCAACGAGCAGCCAGGTCGGCACGGACGGCGATTCAGCGACAATCACCCGCGCCTTTCACGTCCCGATCTCCCTCGGGTCTCTTGTACACTGCGTTGGTACGATGCTCGCGCTGGAAATGAGAACTCTCTATGTAAGAGCCGGAAATGGCGATGATGCCCGCGGTGGAAGTGGTTTCTATCCAGCAGAAGCGGGGGATGGGGGCGTGGAGGAGGGCGTGAGCGGCTGTACCTGCCACTCAGATGTCCGGGTGATACGGCCGGTTATCGACGCGCCGTTGGCTATGCGACGAGGTCCGACGGGTGGGTCTCTGACACGCCGCTTTACACGCCGTACGAAGGTGTGTAAACCAGCGCGACGAACATGCCGGCAAAGAAGGAAGAGCTGGTAGATACAAGAAGCGAGTACGTCGCTTTCTAGAACGCCTTTGTTAGGAAGAGGCTTGGTTTCTAAAGCGGGAGCCAGGACCGCACGGAAGACACGGCAGAGGTAAGGGCCGGCGGCATGATGAAGGTGCCGACGCGGACCGACCAGCGGAACCTAACGGAGGGGCTGATGAGGAGGGAGAAGAGCAAATAGAGGAATTACGTGGTGCCGGGGGAGGTGCCGGACATGGTAAGGCTTATGGCTGCGCTGTGGCCAGCATGGAACTGCTGGGTTAGGCGGGCGTGGAGGGTATTATGGGGGGCCGCTGGTGACGCCGGTTAGGAGGCCATGGGCCAGGAGAAACTTTTAGTACTATTACGGATGTTTGTTAACCTCCTTCCCAGAAGAAGAATGGGAGAAAAGAAACATGGGCTGACCCGGAGTATGGAGGAAGCACAAGCTCATATTGGCGCGGTATCGATCAAACAGCGGCCCACGACGGTCGCGTCGAGGGTTACTACGAAGACTTGCGTAGACTCGATCCAAGCACTGTCATTCCGCGCCTCGTTCTGAAGCTGGTTCTCCTATTTTGTCGGCGGGCGTGTCCGGGGGCATGCTAAAGGACGGGCTTCGTAATCTTCGAGGTAGAATCTTGGGTATTCCCCTCGGGATGAATCTGGTGTCTGGCATCACTTCGGGGGACGCCGTCCTTATCTTGGTCTGGTGCGCCATGCAAGGGCTTACGGCGGGAATCGTGGCTCCAAGGATGCTCTAATTACATGGAGAGTGTCTCCAGGGCAAAAGGAGACGAGTCCTCCAGATGCCTTCCAGGTACAACATGTACAAATATGTTGACCACGGAGCAAGAGTCCTGCAGACGACAGACTTGACCGAAATGTTTCTCTGCCTGTAATATATACATTTCCGGCGTTTCCGATGTGGTTTTTGAGACCAGAGGCTTACGCCGCATCAGCTCCGCTCATCGGCCGTGGCTTCCGGAGGTCTTCGTCTGCTGTAAGTCGGGAATTTCCGGATACGGAAGGAAAATGCCGAAACACTCGGCAAATTCGCTTATCTCCGTCGGTATTTCCTTCTCATGACGCAAGTCAATCCTACGCCACTGCCTTCTCACTCAGTCGAGGATCTGATAATTCCTCTGATTGATAACACTTTTCATCTTATCCTTTTCTCCTTCACATGCTGTGATGTCAGGTCCTCCCGCTGATATCGGTAGCAACAGTCGTACCATTACCCCTATTCCAATCCTCGCCGGATCATCCCCGGTCCCCTCCGCTCCGCCCCCGACATCTCCGGGTTCAATTCCCCGAGACCGCGCGACACCGGACGTAACAGCCCACTCAGCCCTACGATCTACATACCCGTCATGTCGGACCAACCCCCCCTCGTCACCACCCTTCCCAACCCCAAGAAGCGCCGCCGCCCCGCCCTATCCTGCGAGCAGTGCCGCCGCCGCAAGGTCCGCTGCGACCGCGGCACCCCCTGCGCTACCTGCGTACAGACCGGCGCCCCAACATGCTCGTACGCGCCGCGGCCCGGCGCTCCACTGCGCCCCGCGCGCACAGTCCTCCCCACGCCGCCCGAGAGCTCCGTGGGCGGGGGTCTGGATGGGTCGTATCCTTTTATAGGCAAGGGGGAGTGGAAGGCGGAGATTATGCAGGGGGGCAGTGAGAAGACGGAGGGAGTAGATGTCGAGTCGCTTGTTGAGAGGATAAGGCAGTTGGAGTGGCAGGTTGAGACGGGGAAGAGGGCGCCCGGCCCCGCGCGGGTGGAGGGCGATGACGCGCCGCTTAAGGGGATCCTGGAGAAGACGAGGTTCCTTGGGCAGAGCCACTGGATCAACGCGATATGCCTGGTATGTCATCTCATTCTCATTTCTCACTCTCACTCTCGTCTCACCGCTGCTAACAACTCCCAGTTCCAATTCCTCATAGACTTAAACCGCAAGTCCGAGGCGCGCAAGGACGAAATCTACGACGTCCTCCATGAGTGCAAGATTCTCGGCCGCCGCATAAAAGCCAGCCGTAACCCCACCCTCAACTCCGCCACCCTCGCCACGACCCTCGTCTCTCACGCCGTCTCGGACCACCTCCTCTCCCTCTACCTCTCAACCTTTGAGCTCGCCCACCGCGTGGTCCACATCCCCTCCTTCACCCGCGACTATGCGCGCTTCAAAGACGATCCCTCGAGCGTGGGCCAGTCGTTCAAGATGCAGCTGCAGCTGTGTCTGGCCATTGGGGCTAGCATGCGGGATAGCCGGTTTGAGATGCGGGGGACTGCGATACAGTGGGTTTACGAGGCGCGGCTTTGGCTCGTTATGCCGTCCGAGAAGGACCGTATTAGCGTCACGGGCGTGCAGGTAATGTGTCTCCTGCAGCTTGCGCGCCAGGCCGTTGGTGTTGCGCCGGGCGTGGCGTGGCCCGACGCCGGGAGTCTCCTCCGGTCCGCCATGTTCGCGGGCCTGCATCGGGATCCGAAGAGGCTTCCTGCCATGACGGTGTTGAGGGCGGAGGTCAGGAGGAGGTTGTGGGCTACGATTTTGGAGATGACGATACAAACGTGTGTTGACGCCGGCGCGCCGCCGCTGTTCTCCCTCGACGACTACGACACGGAGCCGCCGCTTAATGTTGACGACGACGAGCTGACCGACGACCCGGAGCCGCCGGAGCGACCGACCCAGATATCAGGCCGGCACACACAGACCTCGCTGCAGCTCCTCCTCCTCTCACACTTCCCCGTGCGCCTCGCCGTCACGAAGTTCGCCAACGAATTCCGCTCCTCAAACTCCTACGACGAGGCCCTCCGGCTCCACGAGCAGATCACCTCGGCGTGTCAAACCATCTCGCGATCCCTGGCGGGGCTCGTGGCCTCCACAGCGGTGTCGAGTGCCCCGGTTACCATCTTCCACCAGCGGTATATCGAGCTCATGACGCGAAGGTATATCCTCGCGCTGCATTACCCGTTCCTCCAGAAGCTGGACGATCCGGCGTATTACTTCTCGCGAAAGGTCATTTCCGACGTGGCGCGCCGCCTCGCGCCTTTGCACCGGCTTCCCGCTGGTGTTCCGCCGCCGCCGGGGGCTATGGAATTTGTCAACATGTCCATTTGCTCCACGGGGTTTGCGCGGACGGTTATGCAGGGTTTTATACTCATTGGGCCGGAGCTGATCTCGATCAAGAGGGAGGAGATGGCGAGTTACGGGGAGGCGGGGGATGGCGGCGCGGAGCTGAGGAAGTTGTTGTGCGAGGGGGTTGAGTGGGCGGAGGCGAGGACGAGGGCGGGGGAGGTCAACGTCAAGGGGCACCTTTTCATCGAGGGCATACTTTCCGAGGCGGACGGGGTCTCGATGGGGCTGGAGGGCGAGGAGCTAGAGGGCTACATGGTGGGGAAGATGAAGACTGCTATGGAAGGGGCGCATGAGACCCTGAAGGAGCTTGCGAGGGACGTTGGGCTTGATGGGAAGGGGACGCCGGAGGGGATGGTGGATCTGAGCACGCCGGTGACGTTCCATGAGGGGATCGGGCCGGGGGACCCGTTTGATATGCTCGGGTGGCAGCTGGATTGGGAGGACTTGTCCAACATGTCGAGTTTCATGACCTAGGGCTGGTTGGGACGGGGTGTTGGGAGGTTGTAAGATCATTATTAGCTGGGTTATTCCACTCATTTGTCCAGGCGTTGGGTAGGCGATAGACTAGACGGGGATACTCATTTCCACTCAAGAAGAGGGTGTAATGTTCATAATAGGCTTGAGTCTCTGGTTATGGTGCAGATGTCCTTCCCCCCTTTCATTTCACCACGAGCGACCCTGAGAAGACTCCCGCTAAACGATCCATTCCCTCAAACCTCTGAAGCAATTCAACAGCCCCAATGCTCATCCACTCACAAGGAAGCCCCCGGAAACGTGGCCCCTTTGGCCCTGACAGTGTTTGCCTTTCGCGTTTCCCCCGTCACATAACGCTCATACGGGGTCTTGTGCCCGGGATCCCGGGTCAGTATTCCCCGCGATAAACAAACACCGAGTGATGAATATTTCAATATAGACAATACGATAACGGACCCGGAAAATGACTTACACGTTTCCAATCCCCGCCGCCTCTTTCACCTCCCATGCTGATACCGCCACGCGTCCTCTCTTCCGCCGAGCATTTCATTCAACGGGATGATCCAATCTATTCCTCCATATCGGGCTCCCACGAGGCCCGGTTCCAGGGTCTGTTTCATTCTAGCAATCTTTCACCAGGGAGTGAATTTTACCCGGACCAATGGTCAACCATCACCTATTCTTCCATACAGTACCTCATTCCCATCGAGACTTATATTAGCAGCCCCTCCATACTTACTCACGCGTCCCTCCTCATGGAACTGGAGGGCCTCCTACTTTTAGGTCCGCACTGTTATACGATTGTCGGCTCGTCTCTGATTTGCGCGCCACGCTTTGATACAGCATGTCGCTTATCCTCACCCCATAGCACACCCATCCATTGAAACACGCGGCCAATCATTTCAGGGAAGGAAAAGGAAAAAGGGGCAGGAAGAATCCTCCAGGAAGGCACACGCGGCTTTATGTCCACAATAATCCTGGATGTGCCGAGGCTGTCTTAGCTAGTTGGGATTCCGTTTTGCCTCCGTGGACCGAGTTCTCGCGAACACTGACAAGTTCCACCGGTCAACCAACGGGCACACTCTTCTCCTTACCACCATTGAAGTGCCATCTAAAGTTATACCTTCGCCTTGGAGGAGGCTGTTGGATAGAGAGACGATACGGGCACGGGGACCTACACAGTTGGGTACCGGGACTAAAGAACGGACCGGTAAAATCCGCGGGTCACTATATCGGCTGCCATCCTCGAGGATTCTGCCCCGGCCCGTGATCTACCCAAGGATCCTTCACCGGGAAACGTCTCCTCATACGACACCACTACTGGTCGCCTCCCTGACTTGAACCGCATGGAGCAACCACTATATACCAAGTGTCGTCCCTTACAGCGAACTGAACACAGCCGAGCAGGTCTCCGCTAATCTCTCACTCCCCCGTTTCTTAACCCCTCGTTCCGATCACGATGCTCGAATTACGGAGCACCCTACTCCTCGCCCTCTTTCCACAAGCCCTCTCAAATCCCCTCAATAACCGCGCCCCAGACCAACAGGTGCCAGTCCTCGCCGGCCCGGACTCGCAAATTTTACCCTGCACCGCGACGCTCGACGTCCCGCAACAGCCGTGCCCGACACGCCCGCCCCATGCGTACACCGCCACGGAGACGCTCTACCAAGAGGTCGACTGTGCCGGCTGCCTCGACGTCACCCTCCGCACAGTCCCCGAGCCCTGCTCCACGCCTACCGCGGTACTGGAGGAGGTTGACGGCACGGCGACGGAGTGGGAAGCTATCTGCTCCCCGACTCCCACCCTGCCGATACACCCCCGGGAGGTCGAGCCAAGACAGGAAGCCTGCTCTACGACACTCATGCTTCCTGTGGAAGTAGTCGGTGTGACGGCCACGGTGTTCAACGAGTATATCACTGTCACGAGCAAGTTGCCTTGCGGGGGCTGCGAGTTGGTTACCTCGACGGTTGTTGGAGGGCTGGGAGTTATCAACCGGCCGGGCGTGACAGCTACGGCGGACGTTGGGACTACGACGGCGTATGCATGCTCGGATTAAGACTTGGACTGCGTGTGAACATACTGTAAAGAAGGGAAGGTGGGTCGAGGAAGATTTAGGGGTGGGTGGAGTGGTGATGGTTGATGACGGGTGCGGACTCAAGGTGTTTTCTCCTGAGCTTTTTGGGTTGGGCGTGTCATACAAGTCGGTCTTGCGGAGGATACCACTTTCTGCGAAGAGGGAAACTGGCTGGAGGAGTTGGCAGTAGAGTGGATGTCGTACAATAACTACAAGTCCGGGCTCTTGTCATTGGACCAGTTACTGGAACTTACATGAAGCCAGCCGTGTAAGCCCATGGAATTATCGAAGTCCCACCAGAGGAACACATGTCCCACGGACCCGGCCCACCGGGACACACTCAACCAGTTGGATCTGGTGGGGGTACATACTTCACCACTGCCCCCCGACCCTGTGGCTCTTATTTAACACTTCTTCCTCAGCGTGTCACTCCATTAAGGCCTTGACCCATCGTTTAAGTCTCATCTGGCTACACAGTATGCTCACACCTTTTACTGGACTCGTGGTTCTGTGACTGGAAGAAAACGTACTGAACAGCATGCCGACTTCAATGTCTCTCCTGAAACCCAACTTTGTCTTCCATATCGTACGCGTGTCTTGTTCCATAGCAGCATGGTTACGACCCGCGGAGATGTGTGCCCAGTGAGCAGTCATAGTCGCGGCGTATGGACCTGCCCACTGTGGCAGGCCACCATCCTTCTGGTTCGCCGACATGTGAGCCGCCGGGTAAGTGGTACTGGCCGAGTTACGCATCTTAGGTTAAAGAATAGACTAAACGTGTAATGTCTATCGCGTCCTTCCAAGGACCAGCGCCAAAATGGACCGCAACGTGGCTATGCCACGCTTCGGGATATACAGGAAGGACAGGAGACCGGCAGGACTGCTCCTCAGGGTATATTAGCCAAGGGGAAATCCACGAGTCTACAAGGTAAGTCGGTAAGCCAGTGTACTCGGGTTAACGGAAGGATTGGGACAGCGCTGCACTGCCACTCCACGTCATTACGTGTCGTTAACCACTTCTGAAAGCACGACGCCCGGGAGTTGGGCTCAATGAAAGCCCTGTCGTGGCCCCTGCCCTACTCAAGGACTTCCCTCTACTCACATTCGGGGCTCCCATTACCCTCTGGAGCCCTTTCCCGCCCCTTTTGCAATATACTACCAATAGATCCTATGAAGAGGCGCGTGGCGGTAGGCATCGGCCTGAAACAACTACCGCGATCTACGAGCCGACTGTGACATCTGTTGCAACCACCAGCTGGGTTGTACGTCACAGCCCCGAGAGCCAAAAGCGTCGGAGGCTTGAATCGGAGAGAGACACGAATGCACTGATGCCAATGTGCCTAACATTGGAAGGTCAAGCGCAGAGACCTTGGTGTAGCTGCTCTGCAGCGAGACTCCAATAGCGCCCAGTTTTCTCGGCTTACGGCCGCCGAAGCGGAAGGATAAGGGCAGTCTGACGGAGAAAGGTTGTTCTCCATGGGTCTTTCATAACCTCGATATCGGCATCGACACTTGAGCCACTTCCCATCACGCCTCATTCACCAATTCCCTCGCCCCCTCCGGTCCTTTCTCCGCCACCGGCTCCATCACCACCACCGACTCCCAGTCCCGCCCCTCCTTTTCCTTCGCTTCCATGAACCTTGCCACGCCGCAGATCCCACGGGCTGCACCCCCCCATAGTCTTCTCTCGGCTACGAACCATGACGGTACGAGCGGGGATCGCCACGGAGACCAGCTTACGAAACTGTCGGGGTTGCGGACGCCCCGCGACGATGACACTGAGGTTGGGGCTGGGCCCGAAAACTAGTTCCTGGAGACGGTCACGGCCTTGACGCCGTAAACGATGGTGGATTTTTCCAGTAAGACGGAACTGCAGGCGCCGAGGAAGTCGGGACTTTGTGTTCGCATGCAATATGTCTCTATATACGGGAAGAGGGACGCAGAGGTTGATTCCCTGGTCCACTGCTCGATCAATTCGGCGCGAACCTCGTCTTCATCTCGGTGACCTTCCCCAAGAAAGGAGAAAGTGCTATCCACTGAATCCTTCGACGCAGGTACATAATACCAAGTCGGCACTGGCACTCCCGGCCCCCTTTTCAGACCACAGCCCCCTGTCCTCGGTGATGCCGCTGCCAGCCCTAACCCAGCTCCTGCATCCAGACCGAGCCTCTTC
Source organism: Scopulariopsis brevicaulis (assembly GCA_017657125.1). Taxonomy (NCBI): domain Eukaryota; kingdom Fungi; phylum Ascomycota; class Sordariomycetes; order Microascales; family Microascaceae; genus Scopulariopsis; species Scopulariopsis brevicaulis. The sequence goes on from JAGFNX010000394.1 coordinate 18,699, forward strand.
ATTAAAGCTGTTACAAGGACGGCATTTACTCCAACTACCGACGCAAGGCAGCCGCACGGCTACGCTGCGCGCCGCCGATCACTTACACATCAAGACATCAACTCAACCCATTAAGCCAAGGAAAGGAGACAAGGAGGGGGTGCGTGTTCCCGAGTCTCGGGAACGCCCTGGGCTTGGCTAGTGGGACGGTGGGGCGGACAGGGGTGTGAAGAAACGCCAGTGCGTTTGGGGAAGGTGTGGAGATGGCTTTGGCGCGAAGGATCCTGTGGAGTCGCAGGACGGCAGTGTCAGCCCGTTTCGGGCGAGAGAGGCCTTGGTCGGGGGATGTGATCGGTCATATTGGGCAGCCCCTTGTGCCCTTGACCAGGCCGTGAAGAATCAGACTTTTACGGTCCAGGGTCCGTCCGCCTTGAAAGTCCCAGGGGTGTGTTGGCACATCCAACTGACATTTATCGTCCGGAGGCGAGGGGGGCCGAGATGCCATAGCCAAAGGTGATGTCTACTCTTCTGTACGATATGTATTAGGTAACTATCGACAAAGGAAACCCAAGTATACACTACTGATACACCATTATTGCCCGAGACCACTCAAACGCGGTCCCGGCTCGCCTGGTCCATAATCTCCGAGTGGTCAATCCCATGCGTCGTCCCCGACTCCCTCACCAGCTCCCTCACCCACTCCCCCCTTGGCCTCATCTCAGCCCTAAACGGCTTCGGAAGCGTCACGAACCCTTCCGTGCAATCCATATCACTAACAACGTGCCTTCCCCCGCCCTCCACAACCCCCGCCTCGGCATCAAACGCCCACAGCATCCTCGCCATCTGAATGAAAAGCTGGTTCCGCGCAATTATCCGCCCGGTGCAGATCCGCCTCCCAAAACCAAAGCCCGTGTGCGGGAGGTCCTTGAGCGCAGAGGTGTTGAAGCCGCCGGCGTCGATGGTGGGGGGCGAGGGCGGGTCGTCGGCGAGCCAGCGCTCGGGGTAGAACTGGTCGACGTTTGGGCCGAAGACGGACTCGTCGCGGGTTATGGCGAAGGCGTTGGGGAGAACGATGGAGTTGGCGGGGATGTGGTAGCCCATGTAGGTGTCCTCCGTCTTTGTGAAGTGTGGAACGCCGCCGACGACGACGGGACGCCAGCGGAGGGTCTCGCTCGCTGTGGTGTGTCAGTTGCCGCTCCTCTCCAACAATTCAATTGCAAGGGATGAGTGACGGGAAACTTACCAATGGCGTCGATAAAGGCGAGCTTGGGCCGGTCCTCAAAGGTCGGCATGCGCTCCCGGCCAACAACCTCGTCCAGCAGCTCCTGCGCCCTCTTCACCCACGTCTGTCCCCCCGACGTGATCCAAGCAACAATAAACCAATCCAGCGCGACAGTCGAAGTGTCCAGGCCCGCATCCGCCAAAATCCCCAAGTCAAACGCCAGCTCCTCCTCCCCCATCGTCCTCGCCTCCTGCGACGCCTCCATGAACTTGCTAAAGTTCCACCCCTTGCCCTTCAGCCCCTTGTTCAGGTTCCCCACGTGAAGCTGCCTCTCGAGCTCGTAAAGACCCTCGGCCTCCCTCTTCCACGGCGCCAGGAACCGCGGGAGGTAGTTCAGCTTGGGGAACGAGTCGACGATGTAGGCGCCGACCTGGCCCGTCCGCGCGAACTCGGCCTGCACCGTCTTGCCGTCCATAAGCTCCTTCTCGTACCCCGTCTTGAGGCGGTAGCCGTAGTTGAGGCAGTAGATTGTCGAGGCCATGGCGCGCTCGTGATGGTGGTGGAAGTCGACGCCCTTCTCCCCGAACTCCTCCCACTCGCTCACCACGTCAAAGAGGAGCTGCCGCGACTCAATGTCCTGGAGCGGCCGGTACGCCGCCGCGGAGCGGAGGTGAAGGAGCGGCGCCTCCATGCGCTGATGCAGGCGATACCGGTCGTCGTACTGCCGCAGGAGCATGTGCATCCCCTTGGTCACCAGCTCGCCCGACATGACCATGCGCGGGCGGTCCGAGTACCGCGCGCTGCGCCGGTTGAGCAGGTCGTGCGCCGCCTGGTGCGTCGAGAGGATGATGAGCGGCTGCCCGGCCATGCTGAGGTGCATGATCGGGCCATAGTCCTTGCTCCAGTGGTAGAGGTGGAGCCACTGGAGGCTCTTGGGCAGCTGGTGGATATTGCCAATGAGGGGCGCGGGCTTGGGGCCCGGCGGGAAGGGGCCGGGCGAGGGCTTGACGAGGAGGACGACGATGCGGCCGAGGACCACGGCGCCCAGGACTCCCAGGCCTAGGGTCTTGAGGTCCAAGGACGTGGGGTCCAGCGACGCGAGGTCGAGGAGCCGGAGGCCCAGCTCTTTCATCGTCGATAGCACTGGCATTTTGGCGCCGTCTACGGGGAGGGGAGAGACGCGAGCTTGGGACGAGCGGGAAGGGGACGTCCTTGGAGGAAACACCTTCAAGAGCTGTCACCTAGAAAGGTCCCGGGGCCCTCCAAGGCGGGCCCGTTCACCTGTTATTACGTTTACCAATCCCCAACGCCGGAGAGCTCCCACCCGACATCCCCACTTCCCGTCAAGGGCACTTTTGGGGCTACCGGGGGGCCCGGCCACTGCCCACCAATAACCTGAGGTCAATTACCGAGTCCAGTCGCGAGCCTGCGAGGACAGGGAGGTGCATTGTGTGTTGTCCGTCGAAGCGGGGAACAGCGTGACATTCCTCAAGGGCCGTTGGTCAGTCAGTCACATCTCGTCTCGGCAAACGAGGTACGTAGTACGCTGCAGGAATACCCCGTCGTCGCATCCGGGGGAGACGAGCGGCGTCTGCAAGCCCAAATGAAGCATCCTTAGCGTTTCCGCCCCCAAACTGCGGGAGAGGGCGATCTCAATGCCGGGGACTTTATAGGCCGGTCTTTGCCTGACGCGACTTATTTCCGCCACCGTGCCATTCCCGATGCGGTTACTCTGCAATGTTAACGACGGTAAGCGCGAATTTGACGCTGGGGGGGTCCAGAGCGTGGTCCCCTTCCCCTTCCTTCCGAACCCTTGAAACAGTTGACGTTGTATTCGCGTGTTAGTGGGCTTCCGCCCCACAGCCCACTTGTCAATGATCGCCGTCGGGGTTATCCCAGCCCCGCGCGCAGTCTGGACGAGATAAATAGCTGTTATTTCGGCTCGAGGCAGGAATAATAAAAAACGTGACATATCATCCAAGCTGGGGTAAGGATGGTGCCGGCCGCTAACAGTAGCATTGCGGAGTATGGAGTGAGTTCTCTAAAAGTAGGCAACCTCGATATTGATGTAGATATCTTTGTTGTTGTTCGCTTGTCACCTTCATGAGAAAACCTCTCGACCCCCACCCGCGACGGGAAAAGAAGGAACAGTGGGGCCTCCCCTGCATTGTTAAGCGAGCTCCACAGCCGTTATCCGTCGGGACTCGAGCCCTACGGGGTGGGATGTAGACAGGGACACTTTGGCGACTCACGTCCCGACCCGCGTTCAAATTAGCTCGGTATTAGTGGCGCTCAAACCAGTCAAGCGGCTGTCTTTCCCTCACCGACGAGGGCGATCTGCCTGTAAGGGTCCAGTGTCGCGGGATCCTGGTGGAGACTCCATGGCCTGCGACGTGCGCGATGTGGACATCCGGGGCATTTTCCTGCGGGAGCGACCACCCCCTACCTACTCTCATTTGGCCAGAAGGAGTTCAGAGGTTATGGCTAGCCTGCCAGGTGGGCATTATGCCCCGGAGCCCTGGATTGTTAAATGTAATAGAAAACTTCTCTGTCCATGCACATTGTTGGCTTGGTGGAGCGAGTCCTCGTTTGAGCGAGAGGGGCCACGCCGGGGCAACCCATCCCGGTTCCGCGTCTCCGGTGTGATCCTCGTATAAGACCGGCGGGTTATTACCCCCGAGGTGGGGCGGCGTTATCCGTAAAGCCCACCCCCCTTCGCTCCTCCACGATGATCTTCGCCAGGTCCTGCGGCTCGTCTCGAAGTGGATGTACGTCGTACGCGAGAGGTTCCTGGCTAGCCCTGGACGTACACATAAAGTACTTGTACGTGAGAAGCGCCCAGAGCCCTCCTACCGAGCACTGCTTGCTCTCCCGCGAATTCGTCCTGTCCAGATCGGAGAACAGTCACCATGAGAGCGACGTCGTGGGCGGTCTTCAGCATGGCGGGCCTTGTAGGCTTCGCCCTGGCGCAGGAGATGCCCAAATGCGCGGTAGGTCCTGGAAACGAAGGGGCAGATGCCACCTAAACGGACAACGGGGCAGCCGAACTGACGATGTGTTGCCGCAGACCGACTGTCTAACAGAAGGTCTCGAGGACTCCAAGTGTGAAGCGACAGACTTTGAGTGCATCTGCACCGACGAGACCCTCATGGCCAGCGTCGAGGAGTGCGCGCTCGGAACCTGCACCGTCATCGAGGGACTTGGTGCGTCCTGATCCACAACCCCTATTCGACCTGACAGCGGCCCCGAGCCAGGACTAACATCTTCCCGAAACAGCCGCGAAAAACGCCACGGCGACGCTGTGTAATGAGCCCGTGAGGGATAGGACCCTCGTGGCGCCCATAGCGACGGCGATAACGGCTTCCCTGGCGATAGCGTTCGTCTCGCTGAGGGTGTACGAGGCGTATGTGCGGCAGGAGTGGCAGTGGGCGGACTCGTGCGCGGTTGTGGCCTTGGTGAGTTCCCCCTTTCCGACGCTGCAGACTGGCCTTGGTAGTGCGAAAGGCTTACGGGATCTAGATGTCGTCGATTCCCATGGACGTGTTCGAATTCTTCAGTAAGGTCCCCGGCGTCTTCGTCCCCGGGGGGTATTGCTAACGGGAACAACAGTGATGGCCGAGGGATTCGGCAGGGACACCTGGACCCTGGAGCCAGAAGCCATAACCAAAGTCGTCAAGGTGAGTCCTAGCCATCATAAATCACCCTCGGCCGGCCTATTTCTCTGACACCCCCCAGTACACTTGGATCACGCAGGTCGCCTACATCCCCGCCATTATCCTCACCAAAGTCGCGATCCTCCTCTTCTTCATGCGCGTCTTCCCAGGCCACCTCTTCCGGAAGATATGCATCGGCACAATCATCTACTGCCTCCTCTTCATGGTCACGACATTTATCGCCACCATTCTCGCCTGCATCCCCGTCGAGGCGGCGTGGTCGAACTGGGCTGGGGCCGGCGAGGGGCTGTGTTATGATAATAATGCCTACTGGTGGGCGCACTCGGTGAGGACAACCTCGGACGCTGGGCTAGGGGCTGCGCGTTGCTAACGGGTCTAGGCCATCAATATCGTGACGGACCTGTGGATCATAGGGCTTCCGATCCCGCAGCTGTGGGGTCTGCAGCTCGGGATAAAGAAGAAGATATACCTGATTCTCATGTTTAGCGTGGGTATCGTGTAAGGGCCACCTCTCACCATGTAGTGTGAGGTCGAGGCTGACAGAGCCATAGCATTACCGTCATCAGCATTGTCCGCTTCTCCGGCCTCATCGCCTACTCCGCCACCACCAACCCAACCTGTAAGTCATCTTTCCCCCACCCACTTGCTCCGGCCGCCTAACACCCCCAGACAACAACGTCATGGTAGCAACCTACAGCGTGATCGAGTGCAACGTCTCAATAATGTGCTGCTGCATGCCGGCCCTGTACTCGTTCCTCCGGCGCGTCTGGCCCGAGGCGTTCGGCAGCGGGAGCCGCTCGCAGAACTACAAGACGGGCAGCTACAACCTCGCCAAGTCGCCGATGCCGAGCGGGATCCAGAAGACGGTCGAGCACGAGGTTTCGTACTTTCCAAGGGCGGGCGACTCGGATGTTGTAGAGCTCATGGATATGGACGAGAGCAAGCAGAGGGAGGATAAGTACGGGAGGTGGTGAGCGGCTGGCGTGCTGGGTGCTTCCGGTCCGACGGAGGTGGAACCGAAGCGTTGGGAAGAGGACATTTGGAAGTGTCCGTGTATTTGTATGTAGTGGTCAGTGTAACATGGCTGAACGGGGCACTGTAGACTGGCTTTCGATTTGCTCCTCGGTGACGGCCTCCAGGGGCGAACCTTCAAGTCGATTTGATGAGCATCTAGGACTGGATTTCGCCCGAGTAAAGGTGCAAGCACGAACCTCCGCCGGTAGGAAACAAGACCGTGGGCTTGCTTAGTGTCTCCGTTCTCCTTTGCACAAGAGCATTGGGAAAGCCAGAGATCGTGCTTCAAAACCCCGCTCCATGATCGCGTGGTCATCCCTTTCAGCACACAAGACATGCTGTTGCGTCATTGAAGATCCGCCATGCGCATAAGACTAAGACTCGTGGAGGATCTCAGGAGAGCCATGACAGCGCTCGATGGTGTCCACTCGCCCGGGCCTCGAAAGAGTCAGGATGGTCGTCACGTCGTAGCGTGCGAAGCTCGGAGTTGGACGATTGCATGGGTATCTGAAGTTAATGGCCGTTTTGAGAATCTGGCGACTGGCGCTTTGGATCTTGGACGACCGAGGGATAGGCACCGTGCTTTGGCAGATCCAGGATCGTTGTCGCATCCAAGTCCCGTCACATTTCGCGTTGGCGGGTGAAGTCGGACTTTAGCAGCTGGTCAGGGCGCTATTTCCGACCGTGGCACCTGCGGCTCGGCGCGTGCACTTCCTTGGGCCCCCAGGGCCCAGCGGGGTCCAGACCCAGGCAGGGGTGGTGACGTACCGGACGCCACGGCAGGTGCGCCTATTCCGACCGCACCTTCCTCCGTCGCGGCAGGCTCCAGCACGACGCGCCGCGGGAAATCGTCCCACGCCTCACAACGCAACTCGCATCAACCCCCTCACTCTCCCCCTCGACACCGGGCGAAGCCATTTTAACGCCTCATCAGCAAAATCGCCGGCAACACACAAACTCATCGATATCCTCACCCAACCCCGCCTCACAATGGCAGACTCACGGCCCGCGGGCGACCCCGCCTCAGTCGGCATCCCGCCGCTCCTCGCGCACCTCACCACCATCCACGCCGACCCCACGACGCCCCTGGACCCCACCCTCTTCGAGAAGATCCACACGGAGCTAAATTTCTACTCGCTCCCGTTCGCCGACAACCAACCCGCCTACCACGCCCTCCTAACCCACCTCATCACGGCGCTCCCCATCCTCGCCGACGACGCCGCCGTCCGCACCGTCACCTCCCTCGTCGATGCCCTCACGTCCCGCATGCCCATATCCGCTGTCCTGGCATTCGTGGCTCCCGAGATGCTCATCGCCGCCATGGAGGCGCCGCACCCCGCTGCGAATCTCTTGGGGCTGGACATTGTGAGGCGCGCTGAGGGAAGGGAGGGTGCGCGGAGCGTGCTGAGGGAGGACGTGCTTCGCGGGCTCGTCACGAGGTGGATGTATGCCGAGGCGGTGGAGGTGGGGCAACGGGGCGAGGAGGCGCTGGTAAATCTACTCGAGGGGACTCGTGCGGACCTCGTGGGCGCCACGCGGAGGCTGTCGATTCACGATGGTGACGTGGACATGGTGGACGGTGTTAACGGGACGGCGCACCCCGCGCTCGACATTTGGGAGTATCTTCTCGACGGCGAAGGAGGCGAAATCATCCGGCGTGCCTGCGCCGACCCCACCTCTCGGCAGTCGTCCCTCTCGCAGAACCGCCTCCTCGCGCTCCTACCCAAGATCGCCCACCTAGACCTTGACACCCTGGTCGCCTCGCAGGGATCTGGACCCAATAACCTGCTAACCTACGCTGTTGACGTTGTCGACCGTGAGGACATGGCGATGTACTTCATCCTCGTGCAGTTCTACAAGGACCTCTTCCGCGAGGTGTACTCGGCGCCGCAGCCGACGACGAGGGGGAGCTTCGCGGCGCTGGTGGCGGGAAGGAGCGGGGATACAGCGGCTGTGAGGGCTGTGGGAGAGTTGAGGAGGGAGGCACTGGCGGACGACGAGATGGCGGAGTTTGGGGAGTGGGTGGCAAGTGTCGTTGGCGATGTTGGTTCGTAGGTGTGGGCGGGCGCTGTGTAGGGCGCAGACGGCCACGAATATTTGTACCGAGACATGAAGTTATGATTACCCCAATTAGCATTACTCACATCACGGACACTCGTCTCATCGGTGCCACGCCCCATGGCACAAGAGTATGAACTGCCCTCTCCATGACGGGAACATAAGGTCTCCTTTGCAGTTGCTTTTCTCCATTGATGGGCACTATATCCGTGCCAACACCCTACCGTGACGCCAAACTCAGGAAAAGAAACGGAATAAACAGCGCCCTCCCGTGGCCGCAGACCCCTAACCACCACCACGCGCCCCAAGCACGAGGACCCCGACAGTCAGCGCTACCACCGCCGCGGGCCTCCCCTCCTGTTAAATCCTCCCCTCCCACCACCTCCCATCCCCTGGTCAAACCCTCCATACCCCTGCCCCTGCCCTCCAAACCCTTGGTACCCGGCTCCCTGCGCTCCCTGCGCTCCCGCGCCCCCAGCCCCAGGGTTCTGCATCCCTGAGAACATGGCCGCCATAGCCCCCGGGTCCATCTGACTGGGATCCACCCCCGAGCTCATCATCTGCTGCATCATCTGCTGCATCTCGGGACTCATGCTCTCCATTCCCCCACCCTGCATACCCCCCGCTGCACCGCCGGCGGCACCACCCATGCCGCCGCCCATCATCATCATGTTGTTGAACTCCTCCATCATCTTCTTGTTGGAAGCGGCGATGAGGTCCGGGTTGAACTCTGAGCGGACGGACTCTTGTTTGGAGGCGTAGAGGGCCCAGGTGAACTCGTCGAAGCCGTAGTTGAAGTAGTCGCTGAGGTCGGTGCCGGGGTTGCGCCAGGGCTTGTCATTTTCGGGGAGATCTGTGGTGCTTCGTTAGGTTCTTGCCGTCCGAGGCCGAGACTGGAGGGGGAGGCAGGAGATTGGGGCTACGGGGAAAGGTGGGGTGGGTGCCTACCCGTGTCAATGTTGACCTGCGTTATGGGCTTCCCAGCGGCGGGGTACACGGGATTCGCGTTGATGTCAATCTTGGAGCTGCTCGCCGCCGCCGCCGCCTGGTCTGCGGAGGGGACGGGCAGCGGCTTCTGCTCCTCCTTCGGCGGCGCGGGCTTCGCGGAGACCTCGCCGGAGGCTGTCCTCTGGGGGATGTTCTTGATGTCGCTGTACCGCGATTGCCTACTTCTGTAAGCCTCTCTTGTCCATAGACACTCGGGTAGCGGCAGGGATGGGCCTTACTGTGGCGGGGGCGCCTTTTCGCCGTCCTTGTTCTCCATGATAAAGTCGACATCCTACAATCGCGTGAGCTACTCGCCCAGCAATTCTTCGCGCGCCAGCAGGACCGCCAGGGTCTCGCGCATATGATCGGGAAAAAGACTCACCGAATCCTCATCGTCATCCTCATCCATCACCTCCCCGCCCTCGTCCTCCTCCTCCCCTTCCTCCAGCTCCTCCTCTTTCCGCGACCCATTGGCGGGCACAGTCGGCGCCTGGTCTTTCGCGTCGGTCTCGTTGGTAGCCGGAGGGGCAGCGGGCTCCTCGGGGGCGTAGATATCGTCGTCGTCTTCGATTTCCATGGTTGCGGTGCGGATTCTGGCTTGCTTCGCGGGTGGTTGCGAGGTGGGTGGAATTCGGTTTCGTGCCAGTCGCGATCTCTAGAGCTGCGGGTCGCTTGGTTGGAGCTCTCGTTGCCAAGTGCAGCTACGGTGCAGTTGCGGGCGGCTGTTCGTCATGTGACCCACTCTTGACCGCCTTCCACATCCAGCGATAGGCTCTGGTACATGGGCCAGTGCCGTACCTTGGAGCTCCCCAGCCCAAGCAAGGGCGCGCCCAGAAAACTTTCCCGCCCCGACGATACAAGCAAGGCCGCGCGGTGCTTCCAATCTGCAACCACCCACCCACCCACCACCCTCTCCCTTCCCGACAAACATTCCAGAACCCGGCCCGGGCCAGCCAACCAGGGTCCCCCGAACATGGCGCTCGCGCGATCAGCCAGCGGCCCCGGCGGCCTGTCGATAAACACGGGAGCCGCGAACAGCCCGTTGTACGTTCCCTTGATCTTATCCTAGGTTATCCTTTTGTTTACCGTGATCCGACGGGACTCTTGGGCTTCGGGGTACTACGCGAAAGTTTGCTTGTCCCTGCGGAAGCACTTGTTGTCCCTGCGGGGCAGAGTACCCAGGATGTCGCGTATGTACAGAACCGCTGACGAGAAGCCCACGCGGCTGTACAGCAACGCGAGCACCAGCACCTCCCAGCCCGCCGCGTCCGGCGGCCTCTTCGGACAGCCCGCGGCAACGAGCCAGCCCGCCGCGGGCGGCCTCTTCGGATCCTCGACGGCGGCGGCGTCCCAGGCGCCGGCCTCGGGCGGCCTCTTCGGCGGCGCGGCGCCGAAGCCGGCGCAGAGCGGGGGCCTCTTTGGCAGCGCGCCCGCGCAGCCTGCGCAGGCACAGCAATCTGGCGGAGGTCTCTTTGGTGGTGGCGGCGCGGCGGCTACGGCGCCGACGCAGACACAATCGGGTGGGCTGTTTGGAGCTGCGGGGGCTCAGGCTCCGAAGCCAAGTCCGTTTGGGGCGCCGGCGAGCGCGCAGCCTCAGCAGGCAGGGGGGCTCCTAGGCGGATCGACAGCACAGCCGCAACAGCAGCAGCAGCAGCAGCAGCAGCAGGGTTCGTCGCTATTTGGCGGAGGCCAGCAGCAGCAGCAGAAGCCGGCGGGTGGACTGTTTGGGGGTGGCGCGAGTACCACCGCTGCGCAGCCGCAGCAGCAGGGCAGCTCCCTCTTTGGGCAGCCGCAGCAGCAGAGCCAGCCCCAGGGGAGTAGCATCCTGTATGTGCCCCCTTGTCGCAATTTTACCAGGAGCGCACCAAGAGGTGCCCGCTCACAGTGACGCGAGCTAACCACATTTACAGCGGCGGCCAACAGCAGCAGACACAGCAGGCGGCCCCCGGCGTCCGCGTCGACCTCACGCAAGTAAAGGGCTCCACCAAGTTCGACGACCTAACAAAGGAAGGCCAGGACCTCATTTCGGGCATCGAGGCCACCATCGACAAGGTCGGCAAGTGGAAGGACGAGATCGCGGGGTACACCCCCGTGCACGAGCAGGACATCCGGCAGCTGGCGGTGGACGTGGCCTACCTCCAGAACAAGTACGAGCTCGTCCGCCGCGCGGTGCTCGAGGGCGACGTGGCGTCGGTGCAGGAGCTGCGCACGCTGAGCAACAAGAACATCGATGATGCGCAGACGGTGGGCCGCGCGGTGGAGAACCTGAAGCTGCCGGCGCACTACCACCTCCCAGGGCTCTTCACGTCCACCGGCGCGGGGACCTCGTTCGGCGCGGACCCGGGCGAGACGGACCTCATCGGCTTCTTCAACCGGCAGTGCGCGCAGCTGCAGGAGCGGGACGCGCGGCTGAGGAGCCACCTGGCGGAGATCCAGCAGCACATGCCCAACGTCGAAGGCGGCCTGTACCAGAAGCTCACTGCGCTGCAGGGGCAGATGGGTGGGAGCTCGGGGGCGGCGTTCGAGGAGATGAGGGCTACGCTTGTGGACATGCGGAATGCGATACTGGGGCAGGCGGTTGAGGTTGGGAAGACGAGGGAGGCGCTGACCAAGTTGCAGGTGGCGTTTCTGAACCCGGTGCTGTAGGGGGTTGGTCTGGGTTGTGCGGTGGTCATGGGATGCGTGTTTGGGCTTCTTTCACTTGGTTTCTGCTGGCCTTCTTTGCGTGCTTGGGGATGTCGTTGCATAATACAGGTCTGGTTTTTCATGGTGTTCCGGGAGGGTTGGGGGATGTATATTAACGTTGTTATTCGTGTCTAAAGACTGGCCCCATTGACGCGGAGCCAGAAATTTTGGCCGCGGTCCATGCATTGGCCTGCACTCTTTACCCCAAAACGATGCCATGGTGACGATCCTCCCGTACGTTGAAGCTGGATGCGCGTGGTTTAGAAGGCGTAAGCTTATCCCTCCGTGACGCAAGACGGCCCGGTATAAGCATTGCCGGCAAGGTCTTTGGTGGTGACGCGCACTCGAAAGGCCATGTGGACCCTCGGGACTACGATCCGGACGTCCCTTACTCATGATGTTCTGCGTGGACCATGGCCCCAACCCGGGCCTGGAACAAGCGACTCGCCCTGCATGGTATCTCGAGAAAGCGCGTCGCTACATAGGTACCTCGTGGTTACCAGCACGCACGTGAGAGATCATGTGCAGACGTTTTGCAGGTTGTACGTTCAACTCCCGCTAAGAGCAACTTTATTTAAACTTTACTTTTTACCCGAAGAATAGCAACAGGGACAAAAGAGATCGACGCATCTTTTGAGCAAGAGTTGGAGACGTGGTCAAGTCACTGGCTCGCCCGCCGATTCCCACGTGAAGCCGATTTTTGAGGCGTGTGGAGGTGACGTCGCATCAAGGTGGGGCGCGCCGTCTCGCAGCTGTATTTTATTTTCTGCCGCCGCCAACATCATTTTCATCCCACCTTCCGCGATCCACGACACCCTCCTTTCGGCGGGGGAACCGAAGCCCGCGAAATCCCTTCCCACCGCTCACCCGAATCTCGAACTGCGAACCACTACGGACAGTCTACAGACGCGCGACGACGACCCACGGGTTTGAGAATCTAGGCGAATTCATCTGAGCGCCGGTCGAGTCACACGGCATGTCGCGCGGCGGCCGAGGCGGCGGCCGCGGTGGCCGTGGAGGACGCGGAGGACCGCAGCTCCCCTGGGAGGGCGACGAAGTCGACGGCCGCCCCTCCGAGACCTTTCCCGTTCGTTACTCCCTACCCCTCCCCCCCGGTCCCTCCCCTCTGTCCTCCACCCGCGCCGCTCTCCCACCCTGTACCAGCGGCTGACCCTCCCAGAAATACCCCGTCAAGCCCGCGGGCCCCCTAACCCCCGCCGAAGCCCGCCACGTCCGCAACTACCTCCTCTTCCGCCGCCAGATCCATGACGGGCCCCTCTACACCCGGCGCCCCACCCCCAACGACCCCACGCGCCCGCGCCGCATCTACGACCAGCACCAGCGCAACAGCCAGTACGTCTACCGCAGCAAGGCGAACGCGGACCTCTTCAACGCCGGCGTGGAGACGTACTCGTCGCGCTTCCGCGCCCGGGAGCGAACCCTGCCCGACCTGTCTACGCGGCCGTACGTCAAGAGGCTGTTCCCGCCGGAACTACACGCCACGCTCGAGGGCGCGGAGGGGAAGAAGAAGGCGGGCGATAAGCGGCTGAAGCTCAGTAGCCTCACGGCGCTGCCGACGGCGGAGGACGTGTTTGGGGTCAAGGGCGAGGAGGCGCTGAAGAGGCTCGAGATGGGGGGGCTGCCCGAGGAGGGCGCGGAGGGAGCGGAGGAAGAGGAGGAGGTTGAGGAGGAGGACGAGGATTATGCGTATGACGATGAGGATGCGGGGGATTATGACGCCGAGATGTACTTTGACGACGGGGACGAGGAGGGCGATGATGCGGACGATGGGGGGGACGACGGGGGTTATTATTAGTGTCGGTTTGTCGCGATACCCATGGAAGGATACGGCATTGGGAGATCACGGCTCATTGGGAGAGTTACGGTTTCCTGGAGTTTTTTCGACGTCTGGAATCAAAAGCATATTACAAGCAAGTCCACGTGGGTCCAACCCCCGGGCTCGTTGGGCACTGATCGCTCCCGTCAGCTCTGAGGCCGGAGAGGCCTCAATCTCCACCCTTACACGCGTCCCCCCGTCTCTTCCCCCCGTCCCTTCTCCACAACGGCGACAACACGACAAGCCACCCCAGCCCATCCCCCCACCACCCCCCTGCCACCCAAAACACTGTCCTCCCCGGCCCCGAGCCTAATCCGACCCCTTTGGCCATTGGGATCCCGCGCCACTCCTCTGGGCCCGCAGCTTCCCGGGCACCCGCCCATTTAATCCGATCCTTTTGGCCATTGGGATCCCGCCCCACTCCTCTGGGCCGGCGGCAGCTTCCCGGGCACCCGCCCATTGGTCGGGAGCAAGTCCCCGACAGGGGGTTACTGCCGGGACAGGGGTCCTCACCGGACGGTGAGCCGAGCTAATCTTGACTCCATGTCCCCCTCGACCATCACCCTTTCTTTTTTCTCCCCGTGCCTTATCAGCGGTTTTCGTTTGAGACATCCCGTCCCCCTTCGTCTTCTTCGCCTGAAGAGGCGATAACGCGCGGGACATACCCGTCTCCTTTCGTCTTTCGACACACGGATAGCTGGTGATCGCCGGCGCTTTTTCGTATCTACCCCCTCGTCGGGGTGTCGATACTTTTGCCTGGTGTCTGTGGGAACGGGTCTCACACGAGTATCACGACGCCCTTGGCGGGGACCTCAAAAACCAAGAGTTACATCACCTCCGCCCTCCCTCTCACTTTCGATGAGGGAGATGCAGCCCTCAAAATGGAATCTTGCGCATGGAGGCCGTTTCCAGTGTGGTTCCTCGTGGCAGTGCCCGGGAACCCGCAGTAGCCCTGTCCATGCCACCACCGCGATCGCCAGGGATGCCTCCAGGGCATGCCCTTGCGCTGCGTCGTAATCGGCTGAAGCCACCGGGAGGCTCTACGTCCGATCGGCGCCCAACCGCGGCCTGGCTGCCGGGGGGCCCTCGATCAGGGATGACGGAGGCGTCATGTGGGAAGCAGATATCTGCTGCGCCCTCTCCTTTTGAATCGGCGTCTCTCCACTGACGTCTGGCGTTACGCAGCTCGTCATTCTTATCGAGACAAACCCGGGATCCGGTCTCATTCGCCCCTTGATATCCATCGTTCCCAGATCTCACATTCTTTTTTCCCATCTTGGTTTCGCAGATAAGATCGCTGGCCTGTGACTGGGCCGTCGACGGCGTACCACCCCCCGGGCCGAAGAATTCTCTTCAACACAGTCGTTACCGCCTCCTTTCCACTTCCCAGCGGGCCACTTCCTTGGCCCGGTCTTAAGAACCCCCCCGGTTTCTCTTCCCCCTCCTCCTCCTCCTCCTCCGTCAGATGCTCCCTCCCCCCCAATATCAAACCCATCCAATGGCCCCCGCCCCCCTCCAGTTCCTCGCCCGAAAGCTCCTCCGCATCGACACCCATGACCTCCGCGCCAGCGTCCCTCCGGGCCTCGAGTCCAGCGCGCGGGACGCGCTGTACCCGTCCGAGCCCTACTCCGAGGCGGAGCCCACGGTCGGTGAGTGGCTCCGCGAGTGCGTGCCGACAAAGGCGGGCGCTGCTGAGTATGTACGCGGGCTGTTCCCCTTTGTGGGGTGGATTCCGCGGTATAACCTGAGGTGGTTGCTGGGCGATGCCATTGCTGGTAGGTTCTGATACCACAGGTCATATTACACGGGTGTGGCTGTGTTCTGACGGGATAGGTCTCACCGTCGGGTTCGTCGTGGTTCCGCAGTCCATGGCGTATGCGTTCCTCGCGCAGCTGAGCCCCGAGTACGGCCTCTTCACTTCCTTTGCCGGCTTCGCCGTCTACTGGATCTTCGGGACGTCCCGGGACGTGGTCGTCGGTGTAAGTCCCACGCCGCCCCCCTCGCAACACAGGTCTAACACACCTCCAGACAACCGCCGCGGCCTCCCTGATCACAGGCGACGTCATAGCCCACGTCCAAGCCGCTCGGCCAGGCGAATACACCCCCGGCGACATCGCCCGCGCCCTCTCCCTCGTCATGGGAGCCGTTTCCGCCCTCATAGGCCTCCTCCGCCTCGGCTGGATCGTTGACTTTATCCCGTACATCCCCATATCCGCCTTCACTACTTCCGCCAGCATAACCATCATGCTCACGCAGGCGCCCGCCACCCTCGGGATCACGAGCGTCAATACAAGAGACGCGCCGTACCTTGTGGCCGTTAATACGTTACGGGCGCTGGGCGAGGCAAAGGTTGATGCTGCGATTGGGATCTCTTGCATTCTTCTCTTGTTTGCGGTGAGGGATGGGTGTGCGGCCATGGCCGGGCGGCAGCCGCATAGGAAGCGGATGTGGGATACCATTGCGGCCTTGAGACAGGTCTCCGCGATGGTCATCTACACGCTCATCAGCTTCCTCGTTAACCGGAACCACCGCGACGATCCCAAGTTCCAACTCCTCGGCAAGATCCAGTCAGGTATACAGCCCTCCGTGTCTTGACCTTACTATACGTCTCCCGCATCAACCACGCCCCTACTAACCCACCCCCCACAGGCTTCAGCCACGCCGGCGTCCCCCGGGTCTCGACAGATCTCATCACCCTCATCCTCCCCCAGCTCCCGGCCCTCCTCATCATCTCCGTAATAGAGCACATCGCAATCGCAAAGTCCCTCGGCCGCCTCTCCTCCTACAAAGTCTGCCCCTCGCAAGAGATCCTCTCCCAGGGCGCCTCCAACCTCCTCGCCCCCTTCGTGGGGGGCTACCCCGGCACAGGCGCCTTCGGCGCCTCGGGAGTCCTCTCCAAGACGGGGGTGCGGACGCCCCTGGCTGGGCTGTTTAGCGCCATGGTGCTTGTACTGGCGCTGTATGTTCTTACTGGGGTGTTTTTCTTTATTCCCAAGGCGGCTCTTGCGGCGCTCATCATTCATGCCGTGAGTAATCTCCTTGCGGAGCCAAGTGCCGTGGCCCGCTACGCGCGCCTCTCACCGCTAGAGCTGCTCATCTGGATTACCGGGGTTGTGCTAGCGTTTTTCAAGGGGCTGGAGGTCTCGATGTACGTGACAATTGCGCTCTCGGCTGTTCTTCTCCTCGTGCGCATGTCGAGGACGAGGGGCCGCTTCATGGGGGCCGTAAAGGTCCATGATATCCGTGCTGCTGAGGATTCGGGGTGCGGGAACTGCCGGAGCGGGTATGACTCGACGGAGGACGACCTGCGGATGGTGGACTGTTGCCTCAGTTCCGGCCCGCAACAGGTTTACGTTCCGCTGGATAGGAGGGACGGGTCGAATCCTCTTATTGAGGTGAATGAGGTTCACCCCGGCGTTATTGTCTACCGGTTCCCCGAGGGTCTGAACTACACGAACTGTGCCCACCACATCGAAGACTTGGAGGCATACGTTGTTCGCAACACTTCGAGGACCACCGAAGACAAGCCCGGACACCCCTCGGTAAGCCCCCCAAGCTATCCCCATCCATACTCACGATACTAACCTCCCAGTCCCGCCTCTGGTGCGACGCTCCACCACAAGCCTCCCCCGAGGACGAAGAGGACCTCCCCGCCCTCCGCGCGGTAGTCCTCGACTTCTCCTCCGTGAACAACCTAGACATAACATCCACCCAAACCCTCGCCCACCTCCGCACAACCCTCTCCGCTCACGCGGCCCCCAACGTGGTAGAGTGGCACTTCTCCTCCGTCCAGAACCGGTGGACCCGCCGCACCCTTGCCATCGCCGGCTTCGGGTACCCCTGCGAGGAAGGCATGCGGGACTGGAAGGGCGTCTACCGGCTTGCCCCGCTGGCGCAGCCTCCGAGTTCCAGGTACGCGGGGAGTGAGAAGCGGCCGATCAGCTCGGGGAGGACCACGCTTTGGGGTGATGATGAGCGGGAGGAGGCGGAGCAGGCGGCGGCCGCGGGGAAGGGGAGGATCGGTGGGTCAGCGAAAATGGGGAGTTTGTACGGGGTTAACCGGCCTTACTTCCACGCTGATCTGGCGGAGGCGGTGGAGGTTGCCGTGAGCAATGCGCGGGAGAAGGAGAGGAGGGGGAACGGAGTTGTTTAGGGGTAGAGTTTTTGTTTTTGTTTCTTTTTCGTTCCAAGTTGTTTCGTTTCTGGTTTCTTTCTTCCCTTTCTTTCCTCCATATCTCCTCGTCGGCTCGCCCTTCCCCTTTTCGATCATTCTTTCATCCATTTCTTCTCGTCTTCTTTTTTGCGTCCTTTCTCGTCACGGTAGATGGGTCATTTAGATTGCGGGCAACTACTTCAGTTGGATGGAGTAGACCATGGGACTTCTCATATATTGGTTAGATTCGGGTCTGCGGTGTCAAGGTTAGATTGGATATGGCATGAAAAGTTTAGTGTCTTCATAGTTCTCCAAGACTTAAATTGCGTTTAATTCATCTTGTATTTCTCCTGAGACCGGCCGCCCGAGCGATAACGACCGGTTCCAGAATTGGGTACTCTCTTTATTAGGCATAATAGTCATTGGCAGGGGATTTCGAAGCGCTTCAAGACCAGATAATCGGAATCGCGTGGGACTTGGCGCATTTCCACAGCGGATACGGCTTCTCGACGGGGATTTCCTTCCCAACCATGCCCGCCCTGCCAAAGTCGATGATAACAAGTGCGCCGTCAGCCTGCTAGAGCATGTTGTCGAGGTGAAAGTCGTTGTAGACCACATCAACTCCGTGAGCGCTGCCGATAGCCCGGTGCACCTCGCACGTACGAGAACGTATTCGTCTCGAGGTCAACAGGGAGCAACCTTTCCATCCTAAAACCAAACACCCCGTCCACGTCAGTGAGTAGCTCCCGATGGACCGCCACAAACGGGGCCCCCGCTTCACTTTGTATCCGAAGAATCAGCAGCTCGTCCCGGATAAGCCGCCACTGCCGCTCGTCGACGGACACCTTCCACACCGGGAACGCCTCCTTCGGACCAACGAGTACTCTGATATGCGACTCCGCTCCATTGTGGGAATGACTAGACGCGGCCCACAGCCTCCAGACCTCCTTGCTTGGTTGTATTTGGGTGACAGTGGCTCCCCCCGCGAGCTCTGGAAAGGTCGTCGTGTCCGGCATGTCCCGCCAGTTGCCGGCCCAGCAGAGGAAGCACTCCCCGCGGTCGAAGTCTACGTTTACGGCCCATTTCTCGTCGAAGCGGTAGGCTTCTGTAATCCGGAACGCCATTTACCCACGTCAGTATGCCAGCAGACAAAAGGTTTTATGCGTTGTGTGGCTTGGGCAAAATTCCCGTACTTTCCACGGGCATAGAACAGATTTAGTTCATCGCGTGCTCTTTATAGCTGTCGAGGTGTAGAAGTAAGTCATGATCTCAAGGATTCCAACGACTATTACGAACCAAATAGCCGTCCTATGATACATCAGTATATCCAAGTCACATCTACGTTTCTTCAAAAATCTGCAGTCATGTCCGCAACTTCTAGACGTAGAGCCAGCCTTCCCAGAACGTCCGGAAAGTTACCATAACCACTGTAAGCAGAAAGGGAAACTCGCATTAAAAACGGATATACCAAAATTCAAACACGTGTATATGCCATGTATCCATTCTAGACCCTGTATAAATGCCCAAAATGCCCATCACCTCAGGGCATCAAAGAACCCCAAAAGCCGCTTCTTGATAACCACGCCCACCACCCTCGACGCCTCCCCTTCAACAACTATCAGGTGCCGCAGCCCCAGCTTGTCAAACATCTCGACAGCATACTCGAGCGGCGCATCGACGGGGATGCATAGCGGTGTGCGGTCAACCAGCGCAGAAAAGGCGCCGCCGAGGATATCAACCTCGCGCTCGCCACCGCGCGCCTCCACCTCATCAATGATCCGCAGCGCGAGCTCCAACTCCTCCTCGGGGAGATACCCCTGGCACACCCCCCTATCATTAACAATCACGAGCCCCCCGTCCACCAGCCCCCTCCTCTTCAAACAATCCAACTTCCTCCTCAGCGTCGCGACCGCAACGTGTCCCCCGGGCCCGACACAAACAGTAATCTGCTCCATCGTCTCCCAAGAAGGCACCAAGACCCCCACTCTCGCCTCCCCCTCGCTCTCCCTCAACGCCCTGACAGCCCCCAGCGCCCCCTCCCCATCCAGAAATGGATGCCCCATGAGATGCTGCGAAAGATCATACACCCCATCTGCACTAATACAATCCGCCACCCACTTGGCCGTCAGTATCGCCACCATGAACGGCGGTATGAAATTCACCTCGCCCGTAAGCTCAAACATGATGACGGCAAGGCTGACCGTCATCCTGCTCACACCCGCCAGAAACGCCGCGGAGCCCACCATGGCGAAGATGCCGGGCGGCGTGTAGGGGATGAGCTGGCCGATCATGCGGCCGAAGAGGGCGCCGGCGTCGAGGGCGGGGATGATGACGCCCGAGGGGACCTTGCAGCCGAAGGTTATGGTTGTGAGGATGAGCTTGACAAAGGTGCCCGAGATGAGCCAGGCGTAGTAGGTTCCCTTGCCCGTGAGTTTCGCCTCCTGCTCGCAGATCCAGTCCTTGGAGATGTCATTGCAGTCGACGAGGAGGCGCTCCATGACGACGTCGCCCGTCTCGCGAATGAGTCGGTTGGGATACTGGAGCAGCGCGGTAGCGAGGACGACGAGCGCGACCTCTAGCACGGGGCTCTTCTTGATGGCCGGCAGCTGCCGGAAGAACTTGGACCACTTGTAGTTTGCATAGCAGAACACCCCCCCGAACACACCGCCGCAGACGCCTAGGAGGATGAACACTAGGTAGTGCACAACCTCGTAGTCGACGCCGTAGTGCGTCTCGAAGAGCACGAGCTTGCCCGTGCCAGAAGGATTAAACTCCTTTAGCGCCGCAGCAGCCACCAACGAGCACAAAAAACTCTTCCACAGCACCCGCCTAGGAAAGTACGTGCTCACCTCCTCGTAACTGAACAGCACGCCCCCTATCGGCGCCCCAAACGCCACCGACAGCCCAGCGGAGCACGCCACGCTCAGCATCTCGCGCATCTTCCTCGGGTTGTCGGCGTACTTTGGAATCAGGCGGGAGACGAGGTGGCCGACGCAAGTGGAGATGTGAACGAAGGGACCCTCCTTGCCGAGGCACATTCCCGTTGCGACGGCGAAGACTGCGCCGATGGCTTTTACGGACAGGACCTTGAAGGAGAGTATGTGGGGGATCGAGAAGCCGGAGAGGATGGTTTTTATCTCGGGGATGCCGCTGCCGGCGGCGAGGTAGAGCGTCTTGCCCGGTGGTGGCTTGGGGGCTGTGTCGTCGTCTTGGGTCTTTGTGTCTGGGGCGTCGAGGGCCACGGCCGGGAGCGTCATCTTGGTCGTCATCGTCAAGCCCCCAGCAATGACGCCAAACAACAGCGCCAGTCCAACGTAAAGCGCATACCCCGCCGCAAACGTCTCCGTCCAGGGCGTCCAGAACTCGCAAGTGCCATGCCTCGCACAGCACGACCTGCGATCCAGCCACCACCCGCCAGCACAATACCCTTCCTTCCAATCCGCAACCGTCGCAACTCCCACGTCCACCAGAAACGCGATACCCGCCGTGATGACCCCAATCGCAAAGGCGGCCGTCCAACCCAGCGTCGAGTCCCACCACGCGGCGGCGCGGACCCGGATGCCGCGCCGCGACGGGGGGTCGACCTCTGCGCGGCGGACGCTATCCTTTACGAGGTCGCGGAGCCAGTCGATGGTGGCGTAGTCATTGTAGAGGAGGGTCTCGCCGGGGGAGTCTAGGGGGTGGGCGGTGAAGCTGTGGGTTGAGATGCGGCGGTTGAGGGGGATGAGGAGGGGGGTTGTCTCTAAGGCGCGCGTGATAGTGGGCTCGTCGTCGGCGGTCATGGTAGGCGTGAGAGGGTCGATTGCCGAGGGCAAAAAGGGAGGAATAGCACATGTCGGGCTTAAAAGGAGCGGCTGGGAAGAGTGGGTTCAAGAAGGTCATCGTAAGCCGGAAATGCTCCGGAGATGCAGGAGATGCGCGGGCCGATCGCCGCATGACCACCGACAAAGGGGAGGAAAGCAGGGTCATCTGGTCGCACGTCGACCCCAAATACTTGGAAACCTGTTTCCTATACCGCATGCGCCCTTGCGTCCTGGCCCGCCCCGCGCTCCTGGAGGATTACACGAATACCGACGGCAAGAAAATTACGTCGGACAGGCTCTAGTTAAAATTTAAGCGGCCGAAATGGTGCGGAATGGGTGCTCGGCTTGTGGTTCTGTTCTCCGCGATGTCAACAATCGGTGCTTGTATAAGTCGACTATGCGCTAGGTACCCATTGCCTCTCAAGCGCCGGCGGATGCGGGTCTTAGTACTTGCGGATCGGCACCACGAACCCCGCATTCCACCTCACGCGGTGCCGACTTGCAGCCCGTCGTCCCACCAGACGTAGCGAGACCGAAGCTTGCCGCCACATCTCAAGCAAAAGCCGAGAGAAGCTAAGGCCGACAAACGTCCATGCCCGTCTTGAGGGGTTCGACTAAAAAGTGGTAGGGGGTTTTAAATTGAGCTGCGGGCTAGGTAAGCTCCACCTGCGGGATGGGACTTCGTCAAGCCAAGGTTGCAGTCGGGTTAAGGTTGGGTTGAGCAAGTCGCAGTCAACATATTTTGAACATGGGGCATTTAGGCATGTACGTTGAACACGGTCCATCGTCGTGTCCCCATGAATAGATGACGACTCATCGACTTTATACAGCCCAAGCATGTCCCGAGGGCCCACCAGCCAACACCGATAGTCGCGCCTAGTAGAGCATCCCGACCATAACTAGGCCCGCCGCCGCCGCCGCCGCGGCAACGACGCCGCCCACCCCCTTTAGCGCACTGGACTCGTCGTCGTCATCCCCACTCTCCTCCTCATCATTATCATCATCATCATCCCGCCCACCCCCAGACTCCCCCGTAATCTCCGCCGCCAGCGAAGAACAATGCTCCGGCCCAGCCGGCACAACCTGGAAGATCTCGGGATCCCGACTACACGCCTCCCACACCTTCCTATACTCGGGCACCATGCTCTCCCTCCACTCGGTATAGCTCGCCACCCACTCGGAGAAGGGCTCCGCGCTGACCCCCGTCACCTCGGGCGGCGCGCAGGGATCCTCGGAGTTGGTGAAGCGGTTGTAGTGGTAGCCGTAGGCCATGTTGGAGATGAAGCTGTCGGGCTCGGGCAGGGCGGTTAGGGAGGGGGCGGCGGCGGAGAGGACGGAGGAGCAATCTCCTGCGCCGGGGTTGTTATTTCCTCCGGGGCGGCGTTGGGCGAGGAGGGCTCGACGTGGCATTGGGAGGGGATGCTTCCCTACTACCGCAAGGTATGTTCGGACCCCAAATTCTTGGCTGGGGTTGCTGCTCAGCAACTAGGCTATTCACTTCGTGCCTCCGGACGAGGGGTTTGCGGAGGACTACAACGTCTCCTACGACGTCGAAGCGGCGTGGGGCCAGCACGAGGACACTTACCTCTACGCCTCCTCNNNNGGTGGCAGGAACCCCAGAATAAGTACGCCGGCCGCCCACCATCTCATCCCAGCCCTCCCCACAGCCCCCGTTAACACAATCAGAAACCGTCTACGAGGCATTAAAATCCGTCCCCGGCATCGAATTCCCCCGCGACGGCCACGCCGGCCGCCCAGGCGTCTCCTGGTACCCCCTCTCCGTGGACCCAGAAACAAACCAGCGTTCCTACGCGTGGACGGCACACTGGGACGGCCTCGCCCGGAGAAATTATGACCTCCGGACCGGATGCCGCGTGAATWAGATTCTGCCGAGAYGAAGATGACGTTGC